>JAKTWR010000015.1:0-176201 GCA_030582415.1 Wickerhamiella vanderwaltii | reverse complement strand
CGACGGTTAACACCGCATTAAAATAAGAATTACAACATGAATACATCTATGATAACCAACAATATTACTGCCATTGGCAATCTCTCAGACTTTTCGAGTCCAGTTCATGATAAGTTAACATATATATATATATATAACTTGCTATACTATGTTAGGCAATTCGTTAGGCCGCATTTAACCAAGATCGACAGAGACATTTCAGCTCCTCGAAGACGCAATCCAGCATAGACTTGAGTGTTGACGAAAAACTGATTCTATACGAGATAAATAGGCTAGATCGAATGTGCTGGTATCAATAGTTTAGGGTCGAATCACAGTCAACTGTTTGCAGAGACATCGACGTGATGGGGTGCCATTCAAGCGCTCCACGAGACTTGGGATCAAAGTCAGTAGGACTGTGGCATGCGTCAGCTCTGTAGTTAGATTATTACTGGTAATCTGCCTAGACTTTGCAAGTCAAGAAGCCAAAGTGTCACCAGCTGTCAATCCAAGCGCCATGAGCGTAATGAAAAGTATTGAAGCCGGACGATGGAGTGGCTCAATGGGAGACTAAAGCCGATATAGATCACAATTACAAACCATTGGAGCGTGCTTGTGTATGAGCTCCTATTGATTTAGAGATTATAGTGTTCAATTCATTCCTTTAACACCTTTCACCACTGGCAAGCCACTAGCTCAAAACGACCGTCAATGGGGGTGTGACGTGCTTGCTGCAACGTAAGCCAGAATGTGCCGGAAAGCAAGGGAAAAAAAACAATCTGCAAAAACTTGACAGCAATGAGCCGCACGCGCTCTCCTTGCATATGAATCAGCGATGCATGGCAAAGTCATTATTGTTTGCTGATCACGATTAAACATACACTACATAGAAAAGTAATATTGAGCCAAAGGAGGGAAATATTTTGATTCTGTACAAGAATTGGCAACATAAATAACTATGAAATGAAATATATGATCTCATGCTCGTACAAAGATTGCATAGCCGTGAACCAGCTTTTCAAAAATAGAATGCTCGAATTTGCATTGCTATTTTCAGCGTTGACAAGCATGGGCACATGTGGGGCCTGTGGCCCATCGATGCTGCCGTCACTAACGGAGATCGTCCATAGATAAAGTATTCCTCCACTCGAATCTAGCAAATGATTAACCACTCACTAACAGTATAAAAATAAACAACAAGCGATTGCCGTTCTTCAGTGTTTAGCTGGTTGCTAGGGGTTGTGTTTTCTGCACGTTCTGATGCACGCAATCCATGCACAAGCGTGGCACCTGTGGCAAATCGAACATCGTGCTCGATCCCATCTTCCACAAGCAGGGGCCGGTGTATGTGCGGCTGAAATCCCATGATGCAGGGTCCCTTGGTGGCGCATACACTCGACAGAGTGCGAGAAAAACTCCTCATGGGGTATTTCCCTGGCTATAGCAAACATGTCAATCAACTGTCAAAAGTGTCAGAAAGTGTCAAACAACCGTACCCCACTTTGACGGCTGTCATACCCGCGGATTTGTGTTTTTCCCGCAACTCTATTTCTCAAACCGCTGGGCGACGTGCATGAATCACTGACTGATTTTCTGACCATTCGTGCAGATTGAAGATCTCAGTGTAGAGAAACGGAGAAAGGCCATTCCCACGTAGGGCAGAGACCCCTCAAAACTGTACGATTAATTATTTTTCTCGTTGAGCCAACTATTTGAACCTGCGTATATTCACTAGCAGAGTCCTGATTTTCGTGTAGCGGCTTCCATGCAGAAGAATGTAGGCGGCAACAATGCCTGCAGCGAGGTGCAGAAGACACTGGTTGAGCCCCCACGCTGAGTCGGTTATGGCGGTGAAGGAGGCATTTAAAGATTAAATTCCAATATAATAGCTTTTAATATAGTCGTAAGAAAAATTTTTGGCGAGTGCGGTGCGGCTTGAAATGATAAGCGAGTTGCGTGCCGCACAGGGGTTGGCGGGCATTTCAGAAAGAAATATCCAATACAACAATGGTTAGCTTGCGGAATACCTGGTTGGATTGTAAACGTATAGTGTTGAAACAACTCGAGATCCTATCATACCATGCGTCTACCTTGCCTCGCGCCTCGTGGCCGCGCATGGAAGAACCGAGCTGTGGCGTGAAATGACCCACTATGGTAGGGGCTCACAAGGAATTGCGTCTATAAAGCGTTTATATTACTTCAATATTCTAGTACTTGAGCGAATACTCCTGTCCTTGCTTTTTTCCCTAATGCCAAGGGCAGGACCCTGCAGGACCCTGGCAGATGCATGCGCATAGAAAAAGTGGGCATCTCGCAGACAGACTTTCAAAGGTAGATAATAGGCCCCCGCCCCGCAGTGTTGGTTAACATTTGAGATCTTTATCGAAAGTTCACAGTTCTACTGGTATGAAACCAAGCGAACCACAACTAAAGGAAGGTGGAAACTTTCAGCTCCCGTCCATCCACATGATGGTCCACGACGTAGCTTCCACCAATGACGCGCTGGACCGGTTCCGGATTGATGGCGACGTCAAACGCCAAAAAATGCCCAAACTCGAGCAACGCAAGCAAAATTCCGCCCAACCTTCGCTACCGCTGCCGTCTTTCTCCGATGGCTCCAAGGAACCTCCACCGGTGGCGAGCGGATACGAGCGGAATTCGCTCGACCCATTTAACCATCGCCCGGCACCAGTGGAGCCCAATTATAACAATGAAATCAACTCTTCTTACTACCAATATTGGGGGAAACCACCATTCCCAGCCGTCCGCGACCCATCGGCGCCGCAGGCTCAGCATCTGCATCACCACCACCATCAACAACAACCTATGCATCATTCTCAGCATCCTCATCTACCTCATCCCTCCGAGCATTTGCACTCTCAGCCGCAGCAACAACAGCTCCCACCACCACACAGTCAATACTATCACTCTGAGAGCCCTGCGATTGACAATGCAAGTACTGGAAGCGTCGATAGCACAAATACAGTCCCTTTGCCCGCTCAGGATGATGCAGCAACGGGCTCGGATGCCCCCATCCGTAGGCGCACAAATTTGCCCAAGGGAGTCACAAATACGCTGAGACAATGGCTCCATGACCACGTCGACAACCCTTATCCTTCGGAAGAAGATAAACATCAGTTGATGCGTGAAACAGGCCTTACTCTTGTTCAAGTATCAAATTGGTTCATCAACGCTCGTCGCAGGGTACTAAACTCCAGCCAACGAAAGGGTAAATATCGCAACATTCGAGCAAACTCGCAGTACAGCCCTTAAATGCATAACCAGACATTCACAACATATCTAACTTTCTGTCTGGTTCATTATTCTCATTTTTCTTGCCCATGCGTTTCTCATCAGAACATGTTGCCCCCCAACTGACGCTGCTGTTGGCTTGACCCTCTCAAAAGAAGCTACTACTTTACGTGGTACAACCCCTATAAGTTATTATTAAATAAAACTGTTATTTAACAACCGTTCATTCTTGTAAAATTATCCCGTCCCATGCATAGCTAGAAAAGTATGGTGCTTTGCTTGTTTTCTTTCCTTCCTTCCAAACACTCCGTTCTTTTGCATAATGCTAGCCAGGAGGGCAATCATTGGATCGTTACATCAAATTGGTCTCCGAAGCCTAGCACCACCGCTAATTCAAAGACAATTTAGTACCGGCCCTATAGCAATGGGCCCCTATAGAGTCTACAACAATTCAAGGATTAGTCGAGTGCTTCGGTATGTACCCCAGCCAATCAAGACTTTTGGGTCAATAGTTCTGGGAACGGCTGTAACATTACTTTTAGCCCCTGGACTTATATTATTACTCGGTCCACCTCTAATAGTTGGCTCTTTTTTCCTCTGGCGACGGGTCAAGAAATTGAAGGCCCAGCTCTATGACAAGCGATGGGAAGACATGGCTTCATATCATCTTACTCGACAGGAAAATGGCCGGGTCAATAATACAATCCCGTACGAGGCCCGCAGTCGCATCTTTGATGCGTTGGCCAAGAACGAGCAACATCTTCAGGAAATCTTTTGTGACCCTATGACACAAGATATTGCCTTTACCGAGTTGGAAGGGCTCAGCCAAGACTTTAAAGCCGATTACGGAGGGATCTCGACCAATATGCAGATTGAGACGTATGGCTTAATTATCGAGGGCCGGCGAGCTGCTACTGTGAGCTTGGTTGAGAAGGGAAACAAGACGAGGATTGAAATTGAACCAAGAGGAAGGAGAGGAATGATTGTGCTTAGTGGCACTGCTGATATGGGAGATGGAATTATTATTGATGTGAAAAAGAAAAATTAGGACCGCGGTACTCAGGGGGTCCCCCTTATGTGGGATCTCCATTTGTGGTTTGAAAATTGCCGCTAAACCAACAATTTGTAACGTTAAACAAAGTCACAAGCTGTACCACGAGCTCCCTGCCGTGGGCTTAGCTGCATTTATTTAAAGTGCTCGCACGTATAGACCAAAATCAGCTCAAATATCACGGTTTAAAGTACTATGTGTAGGATCTTTGGTTATGATAAGATCCACATTTTGCATCCTACTACGTTGCGACTGCTGAAAATAGCTTATGCTCGGGAATGTGTGGTTGTAGCTCAGGCTTGAGCAAAACATTGCAGGATTGGAATAAAGAAGCAATGTATATAGATTTACAAGACCAAGGAGTCTGGTAGGGTTTAGGTCCATTTCTACCGGTGCTCGCAAGAACTCCCAGTCAATATACTCTCAATTAGGCAAGACTCGACCCATCGCTGCTTTGCATCTGTAAAGCAACGTTTCCAATTATGCAACAGGTGAAATTCTTACTAGTATAAAAATAGCGGTAGCGGTTACCCTTAAACTTCTATCGTTAGGGAGCCCATGCTGTCCGGCTATCCCGAGCTACCTGCACTTGGGAATGCCTCAACCAGAACAACTATAAAAATAAACTTCTCAACAAAAATACTTTTTATCTACAAAAACTCCGTATTATCCACATGAATCAACACTTTTGCATCCCAAACGGTGGCCTTCAATTCTCAACGCGCCTGCAGGTTAATTAATCACGACGCGTCCATGGCTCAGACAGTTTTGAGCCTTTGGGGTGCAAAAAAGGCTCCTGAGCCTGAAATTGTAGACGCACCCGAGGAAACTACAGAACCAACTGAAACTGAGAGGGAGAGATATCCCGTTACTCTCCGCGTTGATCCTGGAAAACTTGCATCGGTGAAGCGTAAAGTACATCCATTCTTCCAGTTGAAAAAACCCGTTGTAGAGCAAGATACTGCTTTTTCTAGTGATCAAAAGCAATTAGACAAACAATTGTTTGATTCAAACTCGCAGGACGCTAATAAATTAGCCAAATATCCACAACAGTCTCAGCAGCTTAAACCACTGCCACCGTCGCACAACATAGACACAGAGGATAAAAGCGATATTAAAGCATCCGTAAAAGTGGAGGAAAAGAAAAAATTCCCCGTTATACTCCGCATTGACCCTCAAAAGCTTGCGATGGTCAGACGGACTGTCCATCCGTTTTTCCAGGCCAAAAAGTATACAGCACCGCAGCAAACAGCAAAATTTACTCATAAACGAAAAGCTTCATGGAGTCATAAACCAGTGCCCCATGTAACTGGTCCTGAATCCCCTCACATTAACCGACTCAAACGTAGAATTCGCCAAGAATCTGAGCTGGTGTCGTCGCGGCCACCACGAGATCCCAAGCTGCCGTCATTCCAGTTACGACCAGTTAAAAAGGCTAAACGATCGCTTGTCGATACAAAACCCAAGAGTGCATTTGATATGGGTAAGTATGAGCGGCAAATGTGGTGTCAAAAATATGCACCCCAATTGCCCAGAAAGCATGTAAATCCAGAGGGGGCCCACAAAGTGGCTTCATGGATCAAGTCTCAGTTTGAGAACCTCAAATCAAAGCGGCCTCAACCAGTTAAACGAAAGCGATCCCAGTTTGATTTTGTAGTCGACGACGACGAGGTCGACTCTTTCAAGCCATTTTTAGTTATTTATGGACCCAAAGGTTCAGGTAAAACATCAGCCGTTTACACTGCATGCAGTGTTTTCAATGCACTCGTTCTTGAGTGCAATGTATCTTCCAAGCGGAGCGGAGCTCAACTCAAAGAAATGCTCACTGGTGTTACTCAGAGCCATGTAGTACACGCAGATGCAGATAAAAGCAAATGGTACCATTGCTGTGTCCTTATTGATGAAGCAGATATCAACCTGGATCAAGAAGGAACATTTTGGCCCACCCTCAAAGAGTTTGCCTACAAGTCTAGAAGGCCTATAGTCTTGACCTGTGAATCGTGTGATGATATCCCTCTAAATGTAATCAATTCTGAAACTTCAGAATTCGTGTATATGCCCACCCCAGACGCAGCTCAAGTTGCTGAAACTGCATTCAAGGTATGTACGAGCGAGGGGTTTTTAGTGGACCGCACGGCTCTAGCCAAGATAGTTATGATACTCAAGTGTGATATGCGCCAAATCCTTACCCATCTTCAATTTTGGTTACAATGGGGAGTTGGTGGGTCATTGGCAGGAGGTGAATGGTTTGCAAAGGCTCATGAGCAGGGGAAGCGAGTGGTTAGTCTAAACAACTATATTGAAGTTCCGCCATTTTGGCAGCCAGCATCGGAGCCAACTACTCTAGCCGATATCTTGAAAACATCAGAGCATATGTCAATGCTCGACAGCATTGGAGATGAACAACAAAGTAGCTGCTACTTGAAAGACGTCAATATGAAGCCAATTGATTTGTATTATCTATTTAATGATTATGCACAGGAGTCGGAAACTCAATTAGTCGTTGAGCTCCTTCCCTTTGTGCGAGACATTGCTCGCGGTGATTTGGAGCGTGCAAGTGCAAGTGCAGGACTCCGAGGCACTCGCCGCTCACTAGCATCATTCGGGTTACGGAGGCAGGTCCTCGATAATCCACGACAAGTATTAGAAACATTTAGCATCCCTTAAATAAATCTTACCTTGTACCGAGAGTTTCCTCTTGCAAAAGTCCGTAATGAGTAGTCTTTTGCTGTCGGATGTTGATGCCTTCTCCAGGCTTCTCTAATGTGTTTGGGTAATATAGGCGTTTCTTCATTATTTGGTTTATCAAACAAGGTCGTTTGTTTCTTGTAGTAGGTAGGCCCTCCCGGTTGAGACGGTTGTTTTCTCTCGCGAGCCTTGATTTTGAGAGCTGCCTCTGTTAAATTAGCAACAATTTCAAACGTGAGAAACCCTAAAATATCGATAATATCATCAGAAAGCCGTGCATCAGTCAAATGGTTGACTCCAGCCCAGTCCTTGAACCGTTTGGCCTTACGATAAGTGAATGATGCTTGACGACATTCTGACCAGTGTACGTATTCTTCTTTTGTCATGTTACGCGTACGCTCATCTGCTGTCTTGAGTCGTTCTACCATTGCCGCATTCGCTTCATCATCTTCACCTTCACTTTCATCGTCTTCGCCATCATCAGGTAATTCAATATTAAACATTGCTGGTAACCGCCATGAGGGGCTGAATTTGGGTTTTTTGGGTTTTTTGGTTGGTTCAAGCGAGTCTTCAAGAATCTCGGTCCCATCGGGGGCAGCCTCAGTATCGCGAGTATTCTTGCGCACATCTTTCCAAGTTAGATAATTGACGAGTAAATTGACCTTTGCTGTATCGTGGTAGAATAAAAACATCACATCGTCGACGGAAATAGCGCGTGCACCCCGTCTACGGGCCAGGGCCGTACACTGGGCAATGATCTCAACAACCTGCTCGCGAACAATGTCTTCGACCAAAACAATCGTTTCTATCGGCGGATCGTTCGTTGCACCACTAACAAACATCATTTGTTGTATCTCAACCCGGTATTTGTATCGCTCACTGATCATCATATTGGACTAAGCACAAGATGAGTTTGCAGGCGATTAAATACGACGGCACTGATCTGCTCGTACTGGACCAATTACTTTTGCCGTTAGAATCAAAGTATATTCCTGTTAAAACTGTTCAGGATGGCCATGCTGTTATTAAAAATATGAACGTTCGAGGCGCTCCTGCCATTGCAATCGTCGGTGCCATTTCTCTTGCCGTGGACGCCAATGCATTCAAAGGTTTAGATTTGAAAAAATCCATTGTAGATAACTGTGATTATTTGGTTACTTCTCGCCCTACTGCCGTAAACCTCAGTAAAGCCTGTGACGAGATCAAGGCTCTTGTGCAAGACGCTGCAAACCCGCTTGAGGCCGTAAAAAACTACGCAGTAGAGATGCTAGAGGCTGATATCAAAGACAACAAATCTATTGGTGACCATGGCGCAGAGTGGGCCTCCAAGTTCACAACAGGCAAGTATGGCGTCATTACGATCTGCAATACTGGCTCTCTTGCTACGGCAGGATACGGTACTGCTCTTGGTGTTATTCGATCAATTTATAGCAGAGACAGTCTTGAACAAGTTTATCCTCTCGAAACACGCCCTTATAATCAGGGTGCTCGTCTCACTGCGTATGAGCTTGTTCACGATAAATTGCCTGCTACACTCGTCACAGATAGTATGGCAGCGTCTGTGTTGCGGTCCAAGAATGTCGCCTTGGCTGTAGTTGGAGCCGACCGGGTTGCTGCAAACGGTGATACCGCCAATAAGATTGGTACTTTCCAGCTGGCGGTTTTGTGTCGTCACTTTGGCGTTAAGTTCGCTGTTGCGGCCCCTACCACTTCCATTGACTTTAAAACTTCTAGTGGTGATGGTATTGTTATTGAGGAGCGCCCTGCTGATGAGCTCACGCATATTAATGGTAAACGTATCGCGGCCCCTGGAATCAATGTTTGGAACCCGGCCTTTGATGTAACGCCATTTGACTTGATCGATGCCATTATCACTGAAAGAGGGGTGGTTGAAAAGACAAATGGAAAGTTTGACCTTAGCATCTTGCAAAAGTAAACTGTGGTCATTATGCCATGTTCATGAGCGAGCTCAACCTCGCGCTAATAAAGTATTAGACATTCTTGATAATAAGTTTATAATGAAACAAGTACTTGATTATTCTAATGAAAATTATTGAATTGAGATTCCAGGCACAATTCGTTCGTACCCATTTACACATTCTATATAACCACCACAAGAAAGCCAAATCAGTTTTGAGAATCAATCGCTGACCGAGGATATTCATTTCGCGAAAATTAAAAGGTTTTTGGAATAATGCAAACAGATATCACAGCCTTTTGCCATTGATATGCTCCCTTAACCAGCTACACATCTCTCACTCCTTCAGTCAGCATGGAACGTCAAGTGTTGGACTATGGCAACTCGTTTGTGAACTGGAGCATTCACGAGCGAACCGGTAATCCACTTGCACATACGTCAATAAAGCCAGAAGCTTCTTATCTCACAAACTTGATGCCTGCTGCCGCCTACCAGACCAGCCCTCAAGTCTCACTATGCTCAAAGTTCATTCGAATGAGCGTTAATAAAACCAAACAGGCGGTCTTGTGTTGTACTTGGACTCCTGAGGGACGTCGTATTCTCACTGGTGCTATGTCTGGAGAATTTACTCTTTGGAATGGCATGAATTTTAATTTTGAAATGTTGATGCAGGCACATGAAGATGCTGTGCGGGCCACGACTTATAGTCATAATGGTGAATGGCTTATATCTGGTGACCAAAGTGGTAATCTCAAGGTCTGGCAACCTAACTTCAACAATGTGCATATCGTGGCTGGCCACCGAGAATCAGTGCGGGATATTTCATTCTCACCAAACGATACTAAGTTTGCTACTTGTAGTGACGAGGGTATCGTCAAGATCTGGAGCTTTTCCACAATGAAAGAAGAGACTGCTCTCAAGGGGCATGGCTGGGATGTCAAGTGTTGTGATTGGCATCCGTCAATGTCGTTGGTAGTGAGTGGCTCGAAAGATAATCTGATTAAATTGTGGGATCCCCGTACCCAAAAAGCCCTTAGTACTATTCATGGCTGTAAAAACACTGTTTCCAAGGTCAAGTTCCAGCCAACTGGAAACCACAATCTCCTCGCGTCAGGATCTCGCGACAACCAAGGAAGAATTTTTGATCTACGCATGATGAAAACTACAGTTGTACTCAGGGGAAATGATGCCGATGTATCTTCTTTGGCATGGCACCCTACTCAACCGGGGCTCATTACTACTGGTGCACTCAATGGTGCCGTAAACCATTACATGTTGGACTCTGCTCAGGATGATCAGCTAGAGCCGGCGTTAGCTATCCCCAAGGCCCATCATTGGGCTGTGTGGGACATGGCATATCACCCCACGGGCCATGTGCTCTGTACCGCCTCCAACGATAAAAGTATTCGTCTTTGGACACGGGCCAGACCAGATGATCCTACGGCGTTCCACGATCGTTTCTATACTGATACTGGTGCCGAAGATTCCGTTGATGAGTACGAAAAGTATAAACAGCGGGAGCGGGAGAGGGAACGCCAAAAGCAAGCGTCTAATTTCATCCCGGGCTTGAAAAATAATGCATCCTAATTCTATATTTATTTTGTCAAATATCTACTTTTTAAACTTGGGCTGTTTGGAACCCACGCGGGAGCCCGATTGCAGACTACTTACATAGATGGATGCATCTTTCTGCACGATAACAGCCCGATTATATGGGTCAAAATGAATACTGTAAAACCAACGAACAAAGAACATTTAAATAAATTATACCATATTACTTCTCCAGATAGTATTCATATCTCTTGAACGACTTTGCGATGTGCGCGTGTTTTTTTCTCAACACGCACGCTCGTGTCTATAATCCTTCGAAGTACCATTGTTCACGAACACATAATCAATGTGGGCAGAAGACGACTTTGACCTCGAGGAAATTCTACGTGAGGAAAGCACTGCGCCCAAAATTTTGCAAAAAGCATTGATTGAAGCTGCCCAAAATGGTAATAGTGAACGGATCCAAGAGATTCTCAGTACTCCAGAGGCTGCCGCCCAAGTCGACATAAACGCGACCGACGATACCGGTTCCAATGCTTTAATATACGCCACGTGCTATTCTTCAGAGCCTGCTGTTTTAGAACTGCTGCGGTTTGGCGCCGACCCAAATACCACCGATAGAAATGAGTGGTCTCCACTTATGTGGGCGGTGCAGAACCAAAGCCTTGGCGTTGTACAACGCCTCATTGACCAAGGAGCCGAAGTCAGTTATAAAACAGAGTCGGGGCGTTCTGCTGCCTCTATATGTTCCCATTCAGGTATTGTGTACCAGTATTTTGTCTCGAATGGATTCATTCAGGATGAGGGGCCAACTTTCTATAAACCTGCCACTGATCCTAGCGAAGAAGAGGCAAGATTTCAAGAGAAATTAGAAGAGAGCTCACAGGCATTGGGTATCAAGTTCCAAGGCTTTGATGAGCAACCAATTTTAGGCGGTGTTGGTGCAGAGGAAGAGCTGCTCACAGATGACTTTGATTGGAGCTACAACCATAGCAGTTTTAACCTGAACCCAAGACTTTTCCCTCAATTTCTCGATATGGTTATTACTACAAGTGTCCCGTTCAAAAAGGGATGCCAGCCAATTGCCGCCAATTGCATGTTTCTCGTTATTCGCCACTATAGCTACAACCCAAATGAACAGGCCCTGGTTGGTTTGGTATCTTCGGCTATCCAAAGGATCCAAAACGTGATTGAGAGTGACGATCTGAAAGTCCTAGTATACTGGCTCGTTAATGTTCATGCACTTGAATTCTACTTGAAACGAGATACAACTACAAATCGTGAAACGGAGGAATTCCAACAAGGCTTACATGACCTGCTCCAGTTATGTTATAATCGAGTTGTCGAGTGCTCAAAACTACTACTACAGCCATTAATCAAGCCCTGCATCCTCGATTATGAAAATATCCCCGGCATCGATTCTATTCAGTACCGTGGGTCATGGACGCTATGGCGCAAAAAGGAGTCTACTCCAGATGATACCCCAGATATTTTGCCCCCATCGATGGATGCATTGCGCAAGCCAGCGCCACGGCGAGTCACTGCAGTGCTTTCAAGCCTGATGCTCGTGCTCGAAGTTTACAGCGTCCACCCAGTTATTATTCAGGGAATTTATAGCCAGATTCTATTTTGGTTAGGAGCCACCCTGTTCAATGACATTTTGAAAAGCCATAGGTATATGGCTCGGGTGCGAGCAATGCAAATTCGATTGAATATATCGAATATCGAAGATTGGGCGCTCAACAATAATTGCAGGCCATCTGATGATGAATTCCACGAAGGCCCTCCTACATACAAATCGCTTGACCAACTGTGCCGAATGCATTTTTCATGCGTTGCCGAGATGCTTCAGTGGTTACAATGCTTTAGTGGATTTGGCTCAGATTTCACTAATGTGATCGCCACTATGCAAGAGCTCAAAGAGCTAAACCCAAAGCAGCTATTATACGCTGCCAAACATTATAGGAGTGAGATCAATGAGCCAACTCTCAGTAAAGACTACAAGCAGTACCTGCAGGATCTAGAAGCACATTATTCCAGCACTGATCATGAGCAAGAAGAAAAAGATTGTATTCTACTAAAAGCGACCCCAATTGTTTCGCATGATATCTTGCTCGACTCTGAGGAGCGCCTTACGATCCACCCTCCAAGTTATAAAGAAATGCTTTTATACTGGGGTGGCGGTGCCGATGGCACCGATGTTCAATCGGGCCATTATTTTAAACCTTCATTCCCGGCTGAGATTGCAGATGAGCTCGAGAGCAAAGAAGATGCAACTGATATATACCAACCGCTTGAAATGCCTCAAGCACAACAAAAAGAGTGGGAGCCTGAATGGTGAAACGAATAGCATAACATAGCATAAGAATATATATATATATTTGTACGGGTAGAATGAGTAGGAGAACTACATGGTCATTACCACGAAGCAACAAGGAGTATTTTTATATTGTAGCTTTATATTATCCATAAATAAGCGATACGAGCTGTAGCGACTCAATTTTTTACATCTCAAGGGCCTTGCGAGCCATCTCAAGTGCACCTTCAGCGGTCCTGTTACCTCCAATGAATCCAGCGGCGTGTACGAACACACCTCCATCGATCTCGCTGACCTCGCTCAACTTCTCGTCACGAAGTCCACGCCATTGTTCAGGGAGGGGCTTGCGGCTTTGGAATGAGCCAGACTCCACGGCAACTGCCTGGACGCGAACAGAGTCTCCAGAGGGATAAACCACATAGGTGATGGGTTGATATTCCTTCTCCAGTTCAAAGATATGACCGGCCCAGGGAACATAGCTCTCAAGCACAAGGATACGACCCTGGCTATCGTACTTCTTGCAGTTTTCAAAGGCGCTCTTGACTGCGTCTCTTGCTGGGTACCAGCTCAAACCTTGGTTACGAACTTCAGCCTCAAATGCAAGGCCCATGAATTTGCTGGCCTCGAGGAATTTCTCATCAAACTTGTCATCGCTGTCTTGTTCAGTCCAGAATGGAATCATGTTTGACACAACTGCACGAAGTGTATTTCCGTATGTGTTAAACTTGGGCTTTTCAGTATAAGGGTCGACTCCGTTATCGTATCCATCAACAGCCTCGATAAATTTTTCATAAACACGAGGGAAAAGAACATCAATAACCTTGTCAGACTCGTTGGCACCGAGGATCTGGGCAATCACTTCGCGGCCAAAATGTTTGTAAATGAGACCAGCAGAGCTCAGCTTGGTGGTTTTCCACTCATCTCCAAAAGTGGTTGCAAATTCACGTTGGTGATGGTCGAAGTATTTGGGCGGCTCGTAGCGACCACTCACATCAACGACAATATCACACTCATCAAGGGTTGCAGTGTCACGGGAGCGAACAATTTGGGCATCTTTCCACTTGGGTAAGAGTCTCAGCATGTGGACAGCGAGTGCTTCGTCGGCGTGGAAGGCACCATTGTGAGTTCCAATTTTAAGAGCCATTGTTGAGAATCGAAAATTGAAAATTTTCAGTAATCGATTTGACGATGGAGGCTAGTAGGATAAGGTCACGTGGTCGCCTGCTCCCTACCTAGATGCAGACCTGCTCTCTCTCTCTCGATAATGGGCACGCATAAGCTGTTCTACCGCTATAGCTAAAAATCTATAATAAAATAATTCCGTGAAAAAGAGTCTATTGGCTCAATTGGGCTCTCGAGAATGTTGCCTCTGATTTTTACCCACAGACAGACACATCACAGCCACTTCACGCCACTATGGACTTTAAGCCGCTCGTTGATGAGGCCGAGCTTGCACTACGCCAGGCAGATCCATTGTGTGTCGAGGCAAATAAATTTTTTCAAGAATGTCGGCAGAATGTGGAGGAAGCTGTTATATTATGGGCCAAGGCTCAGTTTCTACAGGATGCATTCCAATCGCAGCTCCAGATTATGGGCAACGCTTATATTTTATTAAATCACACAATTGAAGGCTCTGATAGTACTTCTACCGATTCATTAAAGCGACTGCAAAAGTCAGATCACAACTTATCGGCACTACTCACGCAACTCGAGAATACGGCGTTGCATGATGACCCCGAGCGTAATTTGTATAGCTTTGTGCATGATGTTGATATTAAAAATCTCCAAAAGCAAGTGGGCACTCTTACTGAAGGGCTGAAAGTTGGAGTTGGTGCACTAACTCGGCTTCCGGCCCAAGTTCAAAAAGAGATCAGTCAATTACGCGATTCAATGCCTAGAGTACAAAACGAGACGTTAGTTAATGACTTGAACCATATGAGTGAGTCCGCAACAACAAATATTAGCGATATGGCAGGGTTACTTGATTCAATAACCCAACACTACGACCAGTGCTGTGAAGCCAGCACTCTTACTGACGAGAACGAAATTATCGAAATACAGCAAGTTCTCGAACAAGATCGGCTTCAGCTACAAGATGCTCTCAAGACGTTACAAGCGCATTATTCGCTAATGGAGAATTATCACAAGAATATCCTCAATTCAGTCTCAGATATGACTGCTCTAATCCAAGATTTTTCTGCGTTTTACAAGAAGACGGACACATTTGTCCGGGTTAAGCTACGAATGTATATTGACCAGCTTGAAGAGCGCAACTCGCAACTCAAGGACCGGTTCCTCAAAGTTAATGAGCTAATTGATGAGATCAATGGGCTCTGCGAGTATTATAAGTTATTCAAACAAGGATATGCTGCTCTGTTGAAGGAAAAGCAGCGACGCCAAAAGTATGACGAGCATATGTCGCGGCTCTTGGTTGAAATCAACTCGAGCATATCCAAACAATACCAAAAGGAACTCAATTCACGGACAGAATTCATTCAAGCTTACGGCGAATTCTTGCCCAATGATATATGGGACAACCTTTATGATGTCCCCAAGCTACATGTGCTAACGTCTGCTCCTAGCCGCGATGAGAACAACACAAACAACCACAACACTGGCTACGGCAGCAATCCAACGTAGAAAGAAGGGCAGAGAAAAACACAGGCCCTTCCACACATACGCAAAAATTAGGCTATGTACAATTTTCTTATTTAAATTCTTTTTCGAGCTGCGAAAACTCCTCAATAACCTGCTCGATGGTGAGCTCACGCGATTTGCGTTCGCCTCTAGCTTTAACACTAACTGTGCCGTTAGCCATCTCTTTATCGCCAACAACCACAACAAAGTTGGGATGAAGCTCTGCAGCTCTGCGCAACCGGCCGCCTAGTGGTTCAGCTTGGCTGAATACCTCGACATCAAAGGTTTGCGGATACAGAGGAGCAACGTCGTGCTGGCCGATACCTTCGAGTTTGTTTTTAATTTCATTTGCATAAGCGGTGTGGGTATCACTTACTGGCAAAATAGCCGCTTGGAAGGGGCTCAGCCAGAAGGGCCATGCGCCTTCGAAATGGTCAATGAGCATAGCCATGAACCGTTCAAACGAGCCAAAGACGGCGCGGTGGACCATGACAGGGGTATGCTTCTTCTGGTCCCTTCCGTCATATTCAAGGCCAAACTTTCTAGGAAGATTAAAATCGAGCTGGATAGTGGCAGTCTGGTGCTGCTTGCCGTGTTTGTCCTCGACCAGGAAATCGATCTTGGGGCCATAGAATGCACCATCACCATGGTTTATACTATACGATCCATATTCGTTCAGCACAGCGCGTAAATCATTCTCTGCTTTATCCCATAATGCCAACTCTCCAATGTACTCATCGGGACGAGTACTGAGAGTCATTGAGAACTTAAGACCAAATAGAGAGTAAATGGTATCTATAAGCTTGATAGATGATGAGATTTCCCCAGCGACTTGTTCTGGAGTACAGAAAATATGGCCATCGTCTTGATGAAAGCGACGCACTCTGGTGAGGCCCGACAGGGCTCCTGATGCTTCGTTACGGTGCAGTGGGCTAAGGTCGGAGAATTTAACGGGTAAATCTCTGAATGAACGTTCTTGGCTCTTAAAAATAAGGCAGTGACCTGGACAATTCATCGGTTTAAGTGAGTACTCAAGCTCGCCAGCATCGCCATCCACATTATGGCCATGGCCATCACAAACACCAAACATATCATCTTTATAATGATCCCAGTGACCCGACATTTTCCATAACTCTTTGCGATATAGTTGTGGAGTCACTACCTCAGTATATCCATAATTATGCATTTGAGCTCTCACAAACGCTGCCATCTTTTGAAACACTCGTGCACCCTTTGGAAGGAAAAAAGGAGTTCCAGGTGAATATGGATGGGTTAGCCACAGCTTTTGCACATCATTTATCGACGAGTATCGTCGTACAAGCGTTCTTGGGATCATTCTATAGGAGGCTACTAAGTAATCATAGGCTGTCTAGCATAGTCATTGACCTTGTCAGATAAATATCGCAATTTTCTTGAAGTAATAAATAGTTTGTGTAGCCATGGAGCCCACCAAATTCGCGCCGCTCGAAATATTCAGACAGCCTGATCATAAGGGTCTCATGGAGCTGGTTTAATTGTCCATTGCCGAGGGCCAGTTTATAGTTGGGGTTATTGAGCAATGATTGATTGACGAGAGTAGCTCTAAGTTTTTCGACTCGAATAAGCCAAATCAGTACCGATCTCCACGTTTCATCCTCTTCTTTAATCGTGTTGTCCCAGAGTCTGTCAAGAAATGCCTTAATATTGGCCATGGTCTCTTCAACTTGAGGTCGATAGTTTGACTGGAAAACGCTCTGTTCATCTCGACTAGTCATATTTATAACTTTTCAACGATAACGCGTCCCAGTTTTTGTCTCGCTGTGGGGAGACTTTCCTACTCGGTGATTAGTACGTAGCTAGTATACCCGAATAGGCAACTATACGGGCTCACTATGTTGAACCACAAACAATTTTGGGATTTAGACTCCAGAAAATGGGTTATAAATAGATACATTGCTATGGAGGAGGTCGTGAAGCCAAACACACAGGCCCACCATCACCAAAATTTACTTAAAATCACAAACACAATCAAAATCACCAGCACGGCAATGATTGCATAGGTAATGACCTTATTGGCGGCCATCCGCCGGGTCATAGTACGAAGGGTACGCAAACTACGGTCAACATTGGAATCGGCATCCTGGAGAGTGTTGCGGGAGTTTTCTATTTGTTCTCGTTGGCCCCGCAAGTCATTGAGGATCGAGGCACCGATAAACTCCGTCTCGTTTGCGACTCGTTGGCTCTCGCGCAGTCGATCCGAGCTCCTGTCAAGGCTCTGTTGACCACTAAGTAATTGTTGGCGTTGATTTGATCCAACATCAGAGTCAATTGATGCCCCTCTGCTGCTGCCACCTTGGTTGCCAAATAGAGCAGCTCTATCACCGGATTGACCCTGCTCAGCAAGACGCCGTTTGCTTTTATCAATACCTGACCGGTACCCTCTAAGCTTTGCATTGTATGGGGCGCGCTGACCGCTAGGAATCGATTGAATCTCAAGCGCCAGATTATCGAGGATCTCGTACGCTTCGTCAATTAACCGGTCGACACCTTCACTTCCATCGTCTAATTTAGTCTGAATATCATCTTGAACGGTTTGAAACTCGCGTTCATAACCTTCAAACCGCTCACTCTCGGGAAGGGCAATAGGCATCGTGGTAGTTGCCACTTTGCCCCGAGGGTCACCCAATATAGTGGCGATGTCGCTTATGTCACGGAGGCAGCCAGCCAGCTAGCCCTCTACGGGTCGTTTCTGCTCCATGGTGCACCGAATAAGCAAAACCATTGAAAATAAGAACTAACAGAATTATTAACGCTCTCCGGCGAGATTTATATATTTTTTGTTTCTAGCTAAATTCTATTCTTGAAGCCTATAGCTTTGCATTTACAAAGAGGTGTTGTCGCCGCCAAAGGGCAAAACACCCTCGGGGCGCTTGCCGCTAAGGGCAAGAGGCACAATACCACTGACGTGCATATCAGGACCGTAGATCTCCATGGGAAGATCCAATTCCTCGCCAGCATTCTTGAGCAAGCGAAGACCCTCCTGCCAGTTGGGACCACCACGGCGCACATAGATCTTGACCTTGTGCGAATGCAACAATTTCTGGTAAGTGCGGAAAGCACGAATAATACCCTTGAAAGTCGAACCGACCTGGGTAAAGTTGGCAATACCACCACCAATAAACAAGTACTTGCCCTCAGCGCAGGGCTCGCCGCGAGTCATGAGGTCAAGAACGGTCTTTGCGTACTCAAACGTCTGACCCTCACTGGGAGCACCAGAGTACTCACCATAGTTGGCCAACTCGTTGGCGTAACCAGCAGAAGCAATGGCATCAGCGTACACAACTGAAGCACCACCACCGGCAACCAAAGTCCAAATACGGCCAGCAGGGTTAAGGACGGTAAGCTTAAGACTGGCACCGGTCTTGGAGTCAAGCTCAGCAATGTATGCCTCTTCCTTGGTCATCTCACGGCCAAAGGGAGCAGGGAACTCCATGGGGGGACCATTGTCAACAGTGGCCTTGACAGTTCCCTGAACAATCTTGCCGAGCACATTGGGAGCACGAGCAGCAGCCCACTTGGGACCACACTCAAACTCAGCCGTCTGGTCAAGCTTACCGGCCAAATCAAGGTAGTGGACCTCAACACCGTTGGCGGTAGGAACAACTACAAGAGGGTTGATCTCGAGGTAAGTAAATTGGAGGTCGACGTAAACTCCGTACAATTTGTTGACAAAGTCGAGCAAAGCCTGGTGCTGAGTCTCGGGGACCTTGGAGAAAAGCTGCTTGGTAATTTCAGCATCGCTAGGGTACTCGGCTTCAAGATCAACTGGAATCAAGATTTTAGCGGCCTTGGCGTCGACATCACCGACATCGACACCACCTTCGTGGTAGAACAAAATCCAGTCACCTTCACGCACAGAGTGGATGTTGATGTAGTACTCGTGCTCTTGCTCATGGGGAACAAATGGCTCAACAAGGAAAACGCTGAGGGCACCACTGACGTGCTCAACCTGCTGGGTCTTGCCAGCGCGCTCGGCGACCCACGCGCGAGCCTCGGGCCAGGTCTTGTTTAGGGCAAGAAGGCCGCTCTTTCCACGACGCTTGATGAGTTGATCAGGTTTGGCAACAAATTTGGCACCCTGCTCAAGCAAAAAGGGGAATTCAGCCTCGGCCTGCTTCAGCACGGCCTCAACATGAGCGGCATCACTGCTCTCAAATCTGATTTGAGCGAGCTTTGGCGTTCCCTGGTCAAATTTAGTCTTGGGAGTAGTCTTGGTCCACACGGGGGCGGTATCCAAGAAATAACTAAGAAGCGCCTTTCCGTCGGCTTCACGAATCGATTTAGCAGACATTGTGTGTTGATGACTCTGGGTCTCCTCAAGAGTGCTTATAAAATACTCCTGCTTAGGTGGCCCCAACCCTGTCGTGTGATGTGGGCCGTTGGGGGCAGCGGCAGCTCAGGCACTTGAATAAAACTCTTCAATGAAAACTAGACTAATTTATTAATAACTTTATTCATCGGCCCTTTCTAGGCTGTTGGGGTTTTACTGCGACGAGGCAGTGGGGTGACATTCGTCAACCTGGTCCCCACCTCCCCCTCCCCCACCTTGAAAATGGCAAAGAATTGTTGAAAATGCAGGCAAGGTCACAACATCCAGGATGTAGCGACACCGTGAGTTTTTACAAAGTGCAAGCAAGACATAACCCATTGCTAAACTTTCCCCAGCTTGCACTTTGAGTGGGCCCTCAACATAGTTTTTCCGACGGTTGAATTATGCACTCTGCAGACGTAGATCAACAGATGCATCTAACCCCACTAGCGTGATGCAACGGCAAAGTGCGCGATAGCTCTGAAATTTGTATCTACTCGCATTTCTCATAGTGAAAGGAAAGTCAAAAGTATGGGAATTTTGCTCATCTTGCTGCCAGCTTGTGTCTCGCACATGGCTCGATTAAGCGAGGTGACTCCACGATAATCCAAAAGAACGCTGTGCTAGTCCCATATGATGAAAAATCATCCTTTTTGGATCCAAACCTTGCCTTTATAGACTATTAACTTGTTTAATGTTCAGATTTATCGGTAATGCAAGGTCTGAATTTCCCCCTCTTTTGATGAATTGACATCGTAGTGGTGCAATCTATAGCCCAGCCAACATGCCTAGCCCTAGTGACTTCCCTCATTATTATGATCAAAGTTATTAGGACCTTGTAGTTTTATTGCTTTGGGCTGCAGTTTGATATGGATTTATGGAAACTACGAGAGCTACTTTTCTGACGTTGAAAGGAGCGCAAATCGATTGGCACAGAGCTGTTCGTTGTGATATGCCTAGTGCCTATGTTTATTCGATATTCTAGTGTTTTTCAAGGTGGTCTTTAGTTTATTGCCTAGGTCACGCGACTAAGAAAGATACACCATACTGTCGTTATCTTAGGCGCTAATTGCAGCGCCCCAAATATAATAATACAGACATTTTATCAATTAGACAAGTGTTATTACAATATATTGAACTTGTGTGGGACCATATTTCACCAAATGGTTTGTGCCCTCCAGATTGTGCCTTTAAATGGCGCCAGGGATTGTTCCTGACTCAGCATGGCATTCTTAAACAGAACGACTGCACAGCCAGCGATTTCGCTGTCTGGGGACAATGGAGCAAATGAAAACCCTACAGACAGTATTTCACAGGTAGCGTTTAGTCCTAGCGCGGACATTTTGTCGGTATCATCCTGGGACAGCAAGGTCAGACTGTACGAGGTGGCGATGAACGGTGCTGCGATAAAACGGGCCGAGTACGACCACCAAGGGCCTGTTTTATCGACAGGATGGTTCCTTGATGGTAGTAAAGCCGTTAGTGGCGGCTGCGATAATGCAGTGAGAGCATTTGATATGGGATCTGGCCAAAGCATGCAGATTGGTGCCCATGACGGTCCCGTGCAAAGTGTCGCTGGTGTGCAAGTCCCTGGCGCGCAAGTAGTCGCTTCTGCTTCGTGGGATAAAACCTTAAAGTACTGGGACGCTCGGCAGCAAAATGCAGTCAGTACCGTCCAGTTGCCAGAACGGGCCTACACAATGTCTACGCTCAAGAATTTGCTCGTTGTCGGATGTGCCGATCGCCAAATTGTTATTATTGACTTGAGCAACCCACAAACAATTTTTAATACTCGCCAAAGCGTACTCAAGATGCAAACCCGTACTGTCGCATGTCATTCTGATGGTGCAGGTTTTGCAGTTGGTAGCATCGAAGGCAGATGTGCAATTTCCTATGTAAGTGAACAGCAACAGCGAGATGATGGATTCGCCTTCAAGTGTCAACGTGAACTACGATCCGGTACCCGCCCGGGTGAGAATGTCTATGCAGTCAATGCCATTAGCTTCCACCCTGTGCACGGCACCCTGACAACTACTGGCTCAGATGGCACAATCAAAATGTGGGATAAGGAAAACCATTCGCGTTTAAGATATACGCAGCCGGTCGGTGGTGCAATTGTTAGCACAGACTTTAATAGCTCAGGATCGCTCTTAGCGTACGGCATCTCGTACGACTGGTCAAAGGGCCATCAGTTTAATACTCCTGGATATCTGACGAGGGTTGCAGTGCACCAGGTGCAAGAATCAGAGGTGAAACCCCGGGCCAAACCCAAAAAGTAATTTTGAGAAAAATTTAGATAGATGCATCAACGACTAGTAGACTAGTAGAGTCGAATATTAACCTAAAATAAAAAAAAAAAACTGTTCAGTATACCATGAGGAAAGAATTCCCCTGTCTACATATAATATATATATATATATCATTATGCCTCGTCGGCAACATCGTCTGCATCCTTGGCAATACCTCTTTCAAAGATTTCTTTGCCCGTGAGTGCTCCAGTTTCCCGTTTAGGTTGATCCCAGCCCATTTCTTTGCGGAACTCTGCTCTCCAAGCAGCAAATGATTCGGGAGTTACCTTTGTGCCTTTGAACTTTGCTTGTTCTTTTTCCTCTTGAATTTGAAGCTCTTTAAGATGTGCGGCCTCACGATCACTTACTCGTTTGGCATGCAATTCCTCGGCAGCATCCTTGAGTTGTGAAATTACGGTAAATACACTGGGCATACCAATGTTCTCTTGGGCCCATTCTTTGGCCTGTTCCGATAGTTGTTCGATATCTTGTGCATCGAGATCATATCGGTAAGACACTTCTTTCTCGTATTCAACTGGGAAGGTTGTTAATTTGAGCACTGGTGTGTCTTCTGCTGGATAAGTTGGCGGGTAGTCAACGTCTACAGCAATGCCCTGAGGAGGTAGTGTATCGAGCGTGAGATGGACTACATATGAAGTCGGAGTATAAACCTCGATTTCATCAGGGTAAATGCTCTGCAAGATATCGATTTCCTCTGCTTGCTCTTCCATGGAAAATATATAACAAAAGGGAAAAACTCCACAAGTTAGTTTGTGTATGCCGAGGGGGTGTTTTTCGTCAGCCACCGTTGCCACTGAAAAATAATTTATTGTGAGATGGATCAGATCCTAGAATTACTGCGTACCGATCCGGATAAGTGTGTTGAACAATTGCAAGTTTTTCTCAAGGGTAAAGAAAATGATTTAGAAGCTCTCCAGCTCGCCGCTGAGGTCCATTTTGAGCTGGGAAATGGCGAGCTCGCATATGAAGCACTAATGCGCTCGCTTGAGCTTGATCCCGAAGGAAAATTAGGGGGAACAAACAAATTTTTATGGATTGCTCAACTAACTGGTGGCCAAAAGGGCCTTGAGTACTACGAACTGGGTATTGATAATATGGACGACAAGAACCAAATTGTTCAGGCGTTGCTAGGAATGATTGAGATTTGGATGACGGATTTATGCATGGAAGAACCAGCAGAGCACAACTGCGAGACTCTAATTGCCAAGGCGATTCTCACTGATGACCAGAATCCAGAAGTCTACTCTATCTTGGGCAGCATTCGCATCTCCCAGCAACGCAATAAAGAAGCTCAAGAGGCCCTAATGCAAAGCTGGGAATTGTATCAAAAAACTGCCAATGTTACCAGTATGCCGGCAATCATTCGTCTGGCCCAGAGCATGCTTGAGGTTGGTCTTTTTGATGAGGTACTTGATTTGACGACAATCTGCAGCAAAATAGACGATGAGATCCCGGATCTGTACTATTTGAATGCTCTTGCTCATAAATCCAGCTACCAAAATAATAATGAAGATCGCCATGCTGCCGGAGCCCGCGATGCTATTGAGCTCATGCTCACTCTTCCCCTGGTAGATCCAGAGATGGCTGAGGCAGGTAAAGAACTGATTGCCGATCTTCCTCAAGTAGAGGTTCCTGAAAGTGATGATGATGGTGACCAGCAACAAGAAGATGAGAAAGTTGAGTAAAATGGTCAGCTAGTAAAGGAAAGCAAAAGAGGTTAAAAAGAAAAAGAAGAAGAAGAAGCAAAAGAATAATAAAAACAAAAAAAAAAGAGAAGAAAATCAAAAGTTGCCATTAGAGAAAATAAAGATATTTATACATATTATGCATTTAGCTCAACTTTAGATCTTGGACTGCTGGAATAGCATCGTCCTCTTCTTCCTCATCGACCGGCGATGGGAGCTCTTCCTCAGGAAGCAGTTGAACATATTCTTCGGGAACCAAGCCTGTGTCTCCTGTTTCGAGGTTTTCCGCTAGGAGCCACCCTTGGCCGTGACGGTGGCTCGCCCAAATTACCTGTCCTTCCAAAAGTGATAGTTCATTCTCATTCTCCGGCTTAAAATCAAAAAGGGCCATTGCGCGGCAATAAATATCGTTTTCATCGTAGTATACATCGTCATCGTCACCCTCTTCGAGGCCTGTTAAATCAAACTTTTGATGTACTTCCCAGGCATCATCCTCCCCCGCTTCGTCGCGAGGGTCAACAGGGATTGGAGCTCCATAATGGAGGGGATGAAAGTCTTCATAAGCAAAATCTCGCACGTTGGTGTAGTCCAAAGCGCTCTTAAACTCTGGAATCGCCGCGCTCATACTAATATTGTAGCGAAGTCCGCCTAACGAAAGTGGATGTGTCAGAAGTTAGTTTTTACGAATGGCCCATGGAGCGTAGACATATTGCACATGCAAGAGGATTGAAGGGCCACAATACACTTAAACAGCGACCCGAGCCGGTGGCAATTGTTTCGGAAACTAGGGATTCCCCCAAGCAGCCGGAAAATAGTGACCCCAGTGAGCACAGCGATCAGAGCGATCAGGAACTGCACCAAGGGTCAGAATCGGAATCGTCAGACTCTGAATCGGAAATATTGGCTCAACTACAGAAATTACGAGACACCAAACCCAAACTGCTCAAGCAAAAACAGAGCTGGCGCAATTCGGTCATCAAAAAACAGTCAAAATCGCGCCAACTTGCTATCGTCAACGATGCGACACACTCAGATGCTCATCGCGAGTTTTTAGATAAATTTGTTAAATAAATATTTATTCTGCAGTAGCAGCTGTAATAGCGGTAGCAGCATTAGGGCCTGCAGCCGGTTCAACCTCACTACTCGTGGGCACCTCCTCCGCCTCCTCTTGGCCTTGAATAGCCGCTTGCTTCTTGCGCCGCTCCTCCACTTTTTTACGCTTCTCAATCGCTTCATCAGTCTCTTGTGGGCGTTTACCGTTTGTTCTCACACCATCAACCACTCTGAACAGCGGCTGGCACCGCCAATAAGGAATTGTCTTGTATTCTCCGTCTTGGGTCACAGTATCGGCACTGGGGTCAGCGGCAATGGCTTCGTTAACCCGTTGCTCAACAAGGTTTACAATTTCCTCGTATTTGTCGTATTCCCCACGCTGAATGGGGCCGATCGAGTTGCGAATATCGATATGATGGGGGGCAAATGACCGCAACAACTTGAAAAAATGGGTTTTCATAACTGCGGCATTAATGCGCCCAGGAGTTTGCTTGGCAATCTCAAAGTACTCGCGCAGCATCTTGTCCACCCGTGGGTAGTGCGCATCAATATCTTCGATTGGAGCCTTGTAGTTGAAAATAGCAGGATTAACAAGGTTCGTCTCGGCCGACATGATTGCATCGGCACCAGTGGCTTCAAGACAAGCAGGCAAGTTTTCAGGATAGACGATATTACCATTGGCAAAAATAACCGTATCTTTGGGCAAGTTATCCCGCAAGTATTTAACAAATGTCCAATCAGCCAACCCGGTCTGCTGGCCCTTCATCTCACGAGTGCGAGGATGCAAGGTCAAGAACTGGGCACCAGCACTGAGCACCATCTTTGCGTATTCAAGAGTTTTCTCCTTTGTTTCATAGCGTCTAATCTTGGCCGTGACGGGAATATCAAGCTCAGTATGCAGTTTGTTGATCAAGCGATAAATGAGGTCCCAGTCTTCCATCAAAAACGATCCATAGTGACCCTTGCGGGCAATTCCTTGCGGACAACCCAAATTCAGGTCTACAGCATCGCAGCGGTCTTGTACATGCTTTGCAGCCTTGAGTAACTCTTCGGGATCATTGGCACAGAATTGCACAACAAGTGGACGGTCTGTTTCTGGGTTACCATCAAGCTCTCCAAAATTATCTTTACGATAAGTAGCATTATTTGCAAACAGCTTAGCATTGAACATAGGAGTATAGCACAGTTCAGCGCCATGCTTGCGGCTCAAAACCCGCCAGGCAAGTTCACTCTGGTCAACCATTGGTGCGACAATTGTTTTGGGTGATCCCAAAGCCTTGTACAACTCGCGTCCTTGTAACTTCATAGCGCGAAAGATTTTTGTGGGGATTAAAAACAGAGCTGTTTTGAAGGAAAAAAAAAGTTTTTTTTTTCTGGGTTTGTCAAAAGACTCAGATAGGCTTCGCGCTGACTAAAACCAGACATCCAGTGCAGGCACCTCAATGGGGTAGTGCGATGGCATGCAGTAACTCGACTGCACGTAAACATTATTATAAATTTGCCAGTAAACTTCCCTCGTTTTGCGTGCTGAGTGGAACAGTCCTGCCCAAAGATATGGCACCAAGGCACCTGCACCAATGCCTACCTCAACTGCGTGTACTGCTTCCATGATCCGATCAATGACATGGGGCGAAGTTTCAAATATGTGTGGCCACAATTCATTCAGGAAATGAACCAGGACGTCTTCTTGCCCGCACCCAACGCTTTTCAGGGCAAGATGCTTCACTATTGACGCACCTGTTTGACGACTCACTTGATTTTTTGAGGTGAGCGCATGATCCACCAGTGAAGTAACCGTATACAAGTATTGTGAGGTTTGTGTGTACTCGAAAATAAATGACAATGCCTTTAAAACACCATGCTGGACGTTGATGTCTTGAGTGCGGTATTCATTCAATAGTGCAGGCAAGACCGTATATGGTTCACAAGTATCGGCAATAATCGCCATTGCAACTGCAGAATTCACACGGCTTTGGCGTTCTAATTTCAATGTAGTAAGTAGCGAAGTCAACACATCCTGAGGTCCAATGCCCCGAGCGATATGTCCAAAGGTGGCATTTGCCATACGACGTACAGATTTACGAGGAGCTTTAAATATTTCAATCAGCTCATTTGCGATACGCAGCCACTCACGAGCATTTGCGTATTCAGGGCCCCTGCGCGCAATCTCTCCAATTAAGCCAATACAAGCTTGAGTGATATTATCGTCTTTATTGTGCAAAATAGGAGTTAATCGTGGTAAAAGATCCGAGACAGGCGGTTGCATCTGAGACAAGCCTAGGACGCGACATATAGCAGCAAGTCCTTGCAATACTGCCGTCAAAACCTCTGGGGATTCCTCGCCAAGCTGCTCGCTAAGTATCGTACCGAGCGTCCGCAGCATCGCTGTATTACCGCATATTCTGATTGCAGGCGCAAGTGGAACTACTAAAAGAGCTGCAAGCTCACGTTGAGCTACGAGCGGGTCATTGAGACAATCGAGGATTGTTGTTGAAAGAGGCTCAAGGTATGGTACAAGCAGTTTGCCCATCGATGTAAAGTAGGAATGGAATGTAGCGATAAGCAGACGGTCGGTTACTTGTGATCGTCTTAGTGCGGTTACTAGACCATCACAGATTTGTTCTTGTGTACGATCAGTGGTCTTAATGATGCTTAACGGCGTCATCAAGGCGCACAATGCGTCCATAGCTAATTTTCGAAACGGTGGTGATGAATCCTTAAGGCCATTGGTTTCAACAATGTACTTGAGAACTTCGTCCGCACGGGCAAGCACTTTTGTCGCATCAAGGATGAGCACCACGGCTTGTCTATCAAGAGCGAGTCTTTTATTCCAAAAATTAGCGAAAAAAGAAGGAACAAGTGATTTAAGAAACCCAAGATCTGCTGGTTCTGCCATTGATATACTAAATAGCACCGCCTTTTTCAGCTCATCATCGGGAGACTTGAAGTGAGTCTGGCTCAGTTTAAGTACAGAATGTGCGTATTCGCTAGCACTGTCAGGATCCATAAGTGGGATGAGAGAAGCCAATGCGCGGATAAATACTGCGAGCGTACGGCCACGATGTGTACGGGCTCCAGCCCAGAGGGTTGGAATGCATGCCTCCAGTGTCTCAATACCAAATGGAGAACAAGCGCTTGCAAGATAAGAGACCGTACGACACGATTGATATACACAGCTCGGAACAGAGTCTCGAATGGCAGGTCTCACGACGCGAACTAGTTGCGGGAGATTTGCCAGTACTGCACCGGGAATAATAATGCAAATGTTCGATATAGCTCTGAGTGCAGTAGCTCGTACTGTAGCATGATGGCTTTGGCATGCTGCGCAAACAAATGGCAATATGTGTTCCATATCAACGGGGGCAAGAGCCGCTAGAGTAGCAGCGGTAGCCTGCTGCAGATGTTCATCGGGCTCATCAAGGTCTGATCGGATCAACGCCAATATTTGCGGAGTTCCAACGGCAATAGTTAATGATGCGAGTAATTCTCGTCCTTGTTGTCTCGTCAAGTATGTTTTATCCATCAACATGGGTTGGATGGCCCGCATAATTCGGTGCCCATAGGGACTGACCTGAGGCCCAAGTTTAAATAAAAGTCTGCGCACAATTTTAGCTACACGATGACGTTCTAAAGAGTCGGTTGCTTGAAGAATTGGCAGCACAATATTTAAAGTTTCGTCGCACACTTGCTCTGCCTCTGACTCGAGCTGTCGTAGAGCAACCTTACGCTCAGCAGGAGATCCATCAGTAATGCTTTTTACCAAATTCCCTACGCGTTCAGCTTTTACTATTTGCATTCCTTCTTTTTTTAGCAGACCACAATGAGACCTTAAGCGACGGGTGCAACCTTACTTAACCATTTTACCATGCTGTTGAGCCTCCTGTTTGGCGTGGCCGCGGCTGGTTATAATGAAGCATTAACAATGCAACCTTTGGCAAATTCCATGTTATTTACCCAGTTTCAATTCTCGGCTCAGCAACCGGCTCCTTCACCTGAGTTCCCCGAGTACACGCTGTTCCCGAGATCTCTGGGCCAGATCCTCGACCATACACATACAACCGATCTACATCTTAGATTTTCCCAAGGGTGGTGGGATCACGAATCTTGGGGCACAGAACCCAATAATGGCAATGCCGCAGGCGGTATTGGTGTCGAGTTGTGGGCCTACGTTGGAGGAGAATCGGAAGAGGACGCCCTGACCCATTGGTACACTCTTGTGCATTCTCTGTCGGGGCTTTTCTGTGCTTCACTCAACTTCATTGACGTGCAAAACACGGCTTTCCCCGCAAGTGATAGATACCTTTTGAGAGGAGCTCTCCCGGGTGAACCGGTTTGTACTGAGAACCTGACCCCATTTTTGAAGTTGCTGCCATGCAAAGGATGGTCAGGAATTGCCTCTTTGCTCGATGGCCATACTCTTTTCGACTCACAATGGCAAACAATGGCTCTTGACGTTCGTGTGGATCAAGGTGTATACGAGCTTAATCAGAGCATTGCAAGCGTAATTAATGTTCCAAGGTTATTATCCCGTCGCGAGAGCCCATTGCCTATACCGAAACGTCGTGAAGAGCTCAATTGCTTGCCAGGACATGCTGGATGTATGCCCCAAAAAGCCCCCACAGCCCAGTGGCTAATGAGCGATATTTTTGGAAAGCCTATGGCTGGGAAGTGCCCGCTCGCCGATAATTCTATCCTGTCCATAAATGCTCCTGGATGGACTATCGAAAACGAAGATAACAAGCTATCAGACAAATTCGAGCTTGGTGATTCTCATATGAATATAAGGCTCTCTGGGCCAGTAGACTCTCTGGCGCCTATTTCTGCCCCTCCAATTACCGTGGATCGTAGCTTCACAGGTGCTGGCCAGCAGGATGGTGGTGTTCGTGTTGTTTTCACCAACAACGAAGACGTACCAGTGACGCTCCAGTACTTTGAAGCGCTGCCATGGTATATGAGAACTTATCTTCATACCCTCAAGGATCCCCAGAATGTTGTCAAAGATTTGCACTATGTTGGGTCCCAAATTCGGGGCCGCCCAACCCAGTTTGAGCTTGAGATTGAATTGCCACCCAATTCTCAGGCTTCGCTCGAGTATCAATTCGACAAAAGCCTTTTATTTATTGAAGAATATCCTCCAGATGCAAACCATGGATTTGAAATCCCCCCGGGACTTGTCGTCACCAGCTCTGGCTACAAGACTCGCACTACTTCGTTGCTTCTTTCTCTTCCAGTGCCAGATTTTAGTATGCCATACAACGTGATTATCCTTACCAGCACTGTAATGACGTTGCCATTTGGAAATATCCTAAACATGTTGATTAAAGTTGTTATCCCGGAGACTGTTGGTGAGCGGTTTGCTAGCTCTCCAATCAAAAGTGCCGTGAGCAAGGTGAAAGGCCTTTTCAAATAGTATGTAGATTTTTGATTAGCTTTTACAAAGGTAAAACTAGAACAATTTATACGAGGCCCTCACACCAGTCTGAGTTTGTATTCAAAATGGTCGATGGTTCTCGACTGATAGAATAGGATGTGGCCAGATAATCAGCATTCAAGGAGAGTCTTTAGTATAACATTTATTTCACCTCCATATCCTATATTTTATAACTTATACTGACCTCATCCCACAGTGCGCGATTTTAGCGCTTACAGTGCCCTCTAAAGAGCTAATTATGCCTTATCAGATGCAGAGGTATTTTTGACGCTGTATAATATATAAAGTTTACACGAGTCCCATTAGAGCATAGTCGGTGAAATCCTCGCACACAAAGTCTGTTCGTGTAGTATTGAAATTGGGCAATATGCCAACGTCTATTCCAGCCTTGTAAGACATTCTAGGATCTCCCAGAGTTTTCCAAGCATTATATATCCAACCAATATTCCCAGAGGATTCATAAACAGCAACTTGAGACTTTCCAAAGTCCTTGAGGAAAGCACGATAGATGGCTCGGCCAAGGTGTCCGCGAGAGGCATCACGGAGATCCCACTCAATTATCGATGGGCTCTGAGACTTTACGATAGAAGTGAGCTCATTAGACCAATTCTCACAAACTGACTGGATCTTTTGTCGATAAGTCAAATTACTTTCCTTCATAGTTGTAGTAACAGTATTGAACATGTTAGGGAAGGTGTGTTCATCTTCTTGATTGTGCACAAGCTTGCCCTTGAAACCACATTTTTTTACGGTATCATGAGCTCTGCTAATCCATTTAGCATCTAGAGGAGTTTGAGAGATTCCAATCATTGTGACCAACGCTCTATACCGATCTTGAGACAAAAACTCTGCCAGCTGCCCCAGGACCTGGAGCATTGCCTCAGGGTGAACAAGATCGTCGGTGTAAGAGGAGCTTTGCGGCGTTTCTGTATCAGAAACAAGGTCGATGTATACCCTCAGGCCATATCTACGAGCGAATTCCAACCCTCTTAGCAAGTATCTCCAACCAACATGAGCGAGGTGGGCATCATTCACCATTGGGTTCACAAGCCAATACCCAACGGGAATTTTCACATGGTTCAGACCAGCATCGGCAATCTGCGCAAAGTCATCTTGTGTTATAAAGGTACTGTAGTGTGTTTCAAGTCGCGTCTTCAATTCATTTAGTGATCGTTGTGATTGGTACTCTTTTGACCAGCTTCTTTCGGTACTCTTTCCTAGCCAAGTATTGACTAGATTGTCCAATGCAAGCCAGCCTTTCAAAGACACACCGCGGACAGGTGCAGCGCCGTACTCCCATGGTGTCTCTAGAAGAGGAAGGTAGGGATTTGGTCGTACCGTATCGTTCCAGGTAGAATTGAGCCCCATAATTGATAGTCCAGCGACAGAAACAGGAGTGAAAGTAGTGTTAAAGTCTGTGAAATCAAGCCAAGTGCGTTTATCAAGGATTGTACCAGTGTAGGGCCCCAGAAATTTAGTATCCTCGAAAAATAGGGGAGAGGGAGCTACAATGGGCGATGCAACCACTTTGATTGGAGTCTTAGGTTGCGTTCTAGCTGAGGACATAAGTTTATGGTAGCGTTGGGCCTCCAAATACGGTTTGAGATAGAATACGCCCAGTGGGATCAAAACGATGGAGAAGATGGTCAACATCATCAGTGGAAGACAAAATAATAGCCACCTCGATTTACGAGGGGAATTATCCTTGGGGTCGTAGACGTCTTCCATGATTTTTGGCGGGGACAATTCTAAATAGGGAAGAGGGCGCTGGTTTTATGTGTTTGATGCACTTGCCAAAAAGAGTAGGTGTTGCCTAAAATAAATATAAAGATACGGAATAATGAAGAATGTTATACTTGAAAGTCGCCAGCGACTAAATCAGACGTCTTCGTCTCATGTCATACGCAATATCAGTCAGTAAATGATGGATTTTTGAAGGGCCGTCGGAGGTAAGGTAAGACTCCAGAGATTTGCGAAGACTAACCAAGTCATCAACAATAGGAAGAGAACTGGGGTTTGGATTCAAAAGGGTAATGAAAAATCTTGACCAGAGATTGGCATTCATAGACCGCTTGAACGACTCGGAGATGTTACGGGAGGTTCCATCTTCGCGGATCTTAAGGTACTTGCCGAATAGTAAAAGGTGCGCAATCGACGCAATACCAAAATAATCCGGCTGATAAGTCCAAGGTATACCACGTCTCATTTCCCAACAATCTTGATCTTCATCAATGGACCAAGTGGCCTCGAACCGTTGGTCCGGGGGGAACAGTTCCAGGTCGATAGAGCGACCAAAATCTATCAAGACAACACCATATTCATCCCAGTGGTTATTGCCGTCGGCACTATAAATGCGACTCAGGTATCCCGAATGGATAGATTTGTCTCCAGGGGCTCTAAGCATAACGTTTTCGGCCTTGATATCCCCATGAATGATTTTATTTTTGTGTAGAGATTCAATTGTTCTTAAAAGCTCGATAGAAAAGTATGCAGTCAATACTTCTGCATCAATGGCGGAAAGTTGGCGAGTGCGAATATAGTTGGCGATTGATAGTAATGAATCGTAGCCGATTAGCGGCATAACCATATATTGTTCGTCCCTAAATCCTTCATAATAATATCCATTAATGATACTTTGTAGAGCACGGTCATTTTTTAGCCTTGATCTGGCCATCGATACTACATACCATTCCCATGGCACATTGCCCTTTTCAAGCTTGATTGCAAAGCGAGCGTTATTTACAGGGTTAACGGCAGAGAAAACAGTACCATAGCCACCTGTACCAACAATTTTTCGTAAAAGAAATGTGATATTTGTGAGTTCAAGCTTTTCTGGAAGGTTTGATCGTTTGGTGAAAAAGGGCATTCCATTCCGTTCGATAGAGTTTTGCACCGAGTACGGGCTCATTTTCTTGATGCAGATTGATATGATTTGCGCAAAAACATGCCTTACTGAGACAAGAGACGCGTCCACCACTGGTTGGATCCCAAGGGGCGGGATCTGTGACAATGCTAGTTCTACAACTGGTTGCTCCTCAAATGCTGTGTTTTGAAGCAATTTTGTAGGCAGTTTCTGTTGTGAGATACTCGGCTGCGATACGCTAGATCGAGAGCTGCCACTAGTAGCCGCACTCGAGTAGCTGGCAGTACTCGACAGACTCGGCTTGGCATTGTAGCGACTGCGTAAGGGCTGAGCAGCGGTAGGAGGAGGAGGAGGATGATCAAGGGCCCACTTAGCATTTGATTTTCGGTAGCCATAAACACCTGGTAAATTCTCATCGGGAATATCGGGAACTTCTGGCGGTGGCCTCAGGGGGTCGTGTCGCCTTGGGATAGGGGATAGTACGATTTTGCGCAAGGATAGAACCATTTCTTCGAAGGAACGTTCAGTTCCGTTTTCAAAAAGCAGGTTAATGTCAATGCTGGGTTCTTCTGTGCTGAATGGCTGCGCGGAGGGAACGGCTGGTAGTTGAATCCCTACTGAATCATTTTTTTGTAATTCAACAGGACAAAATGTTTTTAAATCCTCGACAGAATACACAATATCGCCACATATAGCATTTCCTCTACTCAAAACTTGTATCGCGTCACGAAGGTACCCCATGGACGCTAGTGATCGGCTGTAGGCTGCGTAGAAAGCTGCAGATTGCATCCCGATCGAGTTTTGAGTCATAATTTCATAGGTACCAAGACTTTCAGCAATATTGAGCCATAAAGAAATATATCTGGGGTCGTTTTTATATCTTTCATCTCGCACAAACCGTTCGACGCCTCGTTGCACGTGAAGGTTGTACTGAGCAGCCAAACTGGTGGGACGGATCTCATCTAGGAAGGATAGATAAGCTCCTAGAGGATCTTTTACTTGTTCTGGGCCCTCAAGTTGCCTTTCTATAGCGTGCTCCGCCAGATGGACCATCTTTAGTGAAGATTTGTCAGCGTTCCGTGCGTAGGTTATGCAATGTTGAGTCATGTTCAGGCTCGAGCGGCTCAGAGTGTCTCCGTGACCTTAGGAGAACGCGACTGTTCCAGCCCAAGTGGCTGCAATTCTATAATAAAAGTTCAAGTTATCAAATTATAATCCAAATATTATTTTATAGCTTGTCAAATTACGAATTTGAAACGCCTCGACTAACCTTTCCTCTTTTTTCCGCACTCTGGCACCGGCACCTATCGATTTGCCTCTACGCATGCCAAGATATTACACGAATCCCGTTCCAAAATTTTTTTTTCACCCTCATTAGTTGGTCGCCACACCCGCCACACAAACTTTTCATCATGGATACTCGCACTGTAGGAATTCTTGGTGGTGGCCAGCTAGGCCGTATGATGGTCGAAGCGGCTCACCGTTTGAATATTAAAACCATTCTATTGGATGCACCCAATTCCCCTGCAAAGCAGATCAATGCCAATACGCACATCGATGGCAAATTCACCGATCCAAAGGCGGTCAAAGAGCTCGCTGCTGTGTGCGATGTTCTTACCGTTGAGATTGAGCACGTTGATTGTGATGCTCTACGTGCTGCTGGTAAACCAGTAGAGCCATCTCCGGACACAATTGCCCTAATTCAAGACAAGTTCTTGCAAAAGAAGCACTTGATTGACCATGGCATTGACGTCGCAGTCTCAGAGGCAATCGAGTCGAACCCCGATGCTTTGCTTGCCTTTGGTCAAAAGCATGGTTTCCCCTTCATGCTCAAGAGCCGTCGTGATGCCTATGATGGTCGCGGTAATTTCGTCGTCAAGGGCCCTGAAAATATCGATGAGGCTCTCAAGGTTCTCAACAACCGCGGTCTCTATGGTGAGAAATGGGCCCCCTTCACCCTTGAACTTGCTACTATGGTTGTACGGACTCGCAAGGGTGATACTCATGCCTACCCTGTCGTTGAAACCGTTCACAAGGATAATATCTGTCATACTGTATTTGCCCCTGCTCAGGTTAGTACTGAAGTTACTGAAAAGGCCACTGCTCTTGCTAAAAAGGCCGTTGCTTCACTTCATGGTGCCGGCATTTTTGGCGTTGAGATGTTTTTGCTCCCTGACGGCGAACTTCTTATCAACGAGATTGCTCCTCGCCCTCATAATTCTGGCCACTACACTCAAGATGCTTGTGTCACATCCCAGTTTGAAGCTCACCTCAGAACTATTTTGGACCTCCCTATGCCTGAAGGATTTACTAGCTTCTCAACACCCACTACCACTGCTATCATGCTCAATTTACTGGGTGGGGACAAGTATAACGAGGAGCTTGAGCTTTGCACCCGTGCACTTGAGACTCCTGGATGTGCTGTGCACTTGTACGGTAAGGAATCGCGTCCTAAACGCAAGGTTGGCCATATCAACATCGTTGCCGATTCCATGGATGAGTGCCGTCGCAAGCTAGCGTATATTCAAGGAGAGACTGTGCCCGCTAGAGCACCGGTTGTTGGCGTTATCATGGGCTCCGACAGTGATTTGCCTGTCATGTCTGCTGCTTGCAAAGTCCTTGACCAGTTTGACATTCCCTTTCAATGCTCTATTGTTAGTGCCCACCGTACCCCTAACAAAATGGTTACCTTTGCCGAGGAAGCCGAATCGAAGGGATTCCAAGCCATTATTGCTGGTGCAGGAGGCGCTGCTCACTTGCCTGGTATGGTTGCTGCCTGTACTATTCTGCCTGTGATTGGTGTTCCAGTCAAGGGCTCTACATTGGACGGCGTTGACTCTCTTCACTCCATCGTACAGATGCCTCGCGGTGTTCCAGTGGCTACTGTGGCCATTAACAACGCTATGAATGCTGGTCTTCTCGCTGTTCGCATTCTTGGTGCTGCTAACCCTGCCATCCGTGCTAAACTTAATCAATTCATGACTGCCCAGCGCGAGGAGGTTTTGGACAAGGACGCTCATTTGCTTGAGACTGGATATGCCGACTACAAGTGGCCCAAATAAGCCAACAACATGAAATCACTATATCCCATAGAACTATTTATATTAAGCAGGGAAGAGTTGTATTTTTTTGGGGGGCATCGGCGATATCTCGTCGCGTCGTCACATTGAAGCCAGATAATACATAGCTAATTATCTGCATTTTATCTTTCTTTACTACAATTCGTCTAATCTAATTTATAGCCGAAGCGACTGCTGAACAAATCCGAGGCGAGATATCCAACAGCTTTCGTAATCTCCTGGGGTTATTCATGCTAAAGATGAGAGACTTCAACGCGGCGATTGAGGCTCTCAACAAGCTACAAACTAATTTCAGTGTGATTGAGGAAATCAACAAGCTTGGTAAACCTGTTCGTGATGAAGACCTTGTGCCCGAGATGATTGAGTGGACTAGACGGATCGGCTACACGCCAAAGGACCTTGATAGACTTAATGTCTTGCATGTTACCGGTACCAAAGGTAAAGGATCCACCAGTGCATTTATTCAATCGATTTTATTAAACTACAAAAACTCTGGAGACATCAAAAAAGTCGGCCTTTACACCTCGCCTCACCTGAAAAGCGTCTGCGAGCGAATTATGATCGACGGAGCGCCCCTTAGCCAAGATAAATTCGCAAAGTATTTTTTCCAAGTATACGACCGGTTAGAAGCCACCTCCAGTGATAGCGAACGATTCCCTCGCATGGGCCCTGGAATTAAACCGAATTATTTTCGCTATCTTACTCTGGTCAGTTTCCATGCGTTTATGCAAGAACAAGTTGATGCTGCAATTTATGAAGTTGGAATTGGTGGTGAATATGATTCTACTAATGTTTTTGTGCAGCCAAAGGGTACTGCAGTCACTTCTCTTGGAATTGACCACGTTAATGTGCTAGGAAACACAATAGAAAAAATTGCTTGGAACAAGGCCGGAATTTTCAAGAAAAATGTTGCCGCATTTACTATTGATGATCAGCCTCCCACTGCCTTACAAGTCCTCAAGGAGCGAGCTATTGAAAAGGGAACACATCTCACAATTGTGCCCATCCACGAGCAAATTAAGAATATAAGGCTCGGATTACAAGGTGATTTTCAGCGTAAAAATGCTACCATTGCTGTTCATCTCGCTGCTCAACGTGTCGGTTGCTCGGTGGATACTCTCCCTGCTCCCTTTATCGCTGGACTGGAATCTGCATCATGGCCCGGTAGATGCCAAACATTGGTGAAAGGACCAAACACTTGGTTTATTGATGGTGCACATACTACTGATTCTCTTGAACTGGCCGCTAAATGGTTTGCTTCGGTTCAAATCCCTAATAAACCAATCGCGCTGGTATTCAACCAACAAAAGCGTGATGAGGCAGAGAAACTGTTGAATACATTGTATATGACTTTAAAGCAGGAGAATATTCAAGTATCTGATGCGTATTTCACCACCAATCAGAGCTGGGATAAGGGATTTCAATCTGATATGATTTCTCATAATGTGTCCAAAGAGCAAGTTGATAAGCTAGTCGTTCAAAAGGCCTTTGCTGAAGCCTGGACCAAGTACGATCCAAAGACAAAAATACACATTTGCTCGAGCCTTGAGCAGGTGACAAACCAGATCAGCCCCGAACACCAAGTACTAGTCACAGGATCTTTACTTATGATTGGCGGCTTGTTAGCCGTGATAGATCCGTAAACATGTACATTTTCTCTTCCCTTCTCTATAGATTTTATTGCAAATAAATTTAATTAAGTCTAAACTCTGCCTGGAGCCAGACACGATACATTTTAAGTTTCCGTTGACGGTTTACAATTAGACGACGGTCTGTAGCAATCTTGATCTTTTCAAACGTCTTGCAAAAGATTTCTTCGAGTTCTTCCTCGGTAAAAAAGTATACACGGGTACCATCACCGCGGATATAAAAGTTCTCATCGAGAAGACGACCCTTTTTAAACCGAATCTGTGTCAAGTCATAACGCCCATAGTCTCTAAACAAGATGCGCCCACCGGGTTTCAGAAGCATCTTGAGATTTGTGACTGCATCTTCCCATTGATTAGGAGCAAGTGCGCTAAAAACAAAGATCATGACGACAATGTCCACCGAATGAGGCTCAATGCCCTCTGGGAGATTATGCTCAGGATCAGCAAGATCCCATACAGCTGCATGGCCATTAATAGATTGAAAATGAGGACTAGTTTTAACGATTTCAACTGCTCTGGGGCTAAAGTCAACGCCAGTAATTTTGAGGCCTGGGTTCTCATTTGCTTGCAGGACAGGAAACATTGTATTTCCAGCACCACACCCAACTTCGAGAATAGATATGTTGCCGGCTTCGGGCTTGACTGCTTCATAAAGATCGGGGAATTCTACTTGAAGCCACTTTCTATCCTTAAAGAATTTTTCTTTGTTATTACGATAGAATAAATCCCAGTAGCGAGCAGGGTTACCATTGAATTGCTCTTTGTCAAAATCAGCTACTGGAGTCTGGGCCTGAGCAGCCAGTTGGCGTTCGGCCTCCTCTTTCTGTTCAGGACCCCATGTTACATGATCCCAGGCGTTATGATTCCAGACATCTTCTTCATTAGTTAAATACCGTTGACCAAACTCGTATGGACGATCTCCTCGTTCTACTCTGCTGATCTCTTTTTCTTTTACTGGCTCCATTTCAAAACTTATAGCGAGCGCAGTTATGTAAGGAAATTTTTCAACCTTGATAATGCATAAATCTTGCATTGATCTTGCATACCCATTTTTCTTGGCCTCACTGTGGCCAAGTTCCCCGGCTGAACATGGCTAGTTAATTCGCGGCCCTTTAGGCGAAAAATAACACAATGCTTTTAAAAAGGCCCTATAGAGTTTCAAGATGCAAACATTATTAGCTATTTAAATATTAAATCCTGATGTAAAAGAGATTTCAAATGAAAAATGGAAAAGCCTTTTATCTGGGCTTCTCAGGAAGATGGAATTGAATACGCTGCTCATCATCTTTTTCCTCTTCCTCGGGTATTGTGTTAATGCGGCGATGTGTAGGAGGAGGGGAATGCAAATCCAACCCGTCGCTAACGGCATCTTCACCATCCTCATCATCATCATGGGTGATACCAAGAGCAGCAAGACGACGGGTGCGTTCAACTTCAGTTTCAACATAATCATCATCCTCATCGTCACCTTGGAAAGGGATCTCCTCATTGGAGACATTTGAGGCAGCATCACTAAAGTCTTCTTCGTCGTCATCTTCATCATCATCATCGCTTACAGAGCCAGGAGAGCGAGGTGGAGGTGATGCAGGACGCTTTCTGGCATGAGCAGCATGGTCCATAGCTTGTGTGCGATCAGCCAAGGAGTTCTCATTGAGAGCTGTCTCTACGGTGCGGCGGATAGTAGTATCCCGCTCGTCCATTTTCTCTGGATCCTGGACTCGGTGACCATGCTTATCAACAGGGACAAGAGTTTGATTTGCCTTAACACCAGTAGTTTCTTCGGGCGAAGCCATTGACAAGCGGCGGAACCAGCTCATGGGACCAGAAGAGGGGGCTTTATGTGATTCAGGCGACGCACTGGGTTCAACACTCTTGTCACGTACGATACGGTAACGCTTGACAATCTCACCGTCCTCGTTCTCAACAACGACGTCATTGTCAATTTGATAGGCATTGAGATGCTGGCCAGGAACGGGTCGCAATGTAGTGGCAGTTTCATCATCATCCGATACTGCTCCATCAGACAGCTCAGTTGAGGAAGGATCATGCGAGGAGTTGACGTTATCATGCTCTGAAATCTTGATACCTTCAACTTCACCTTCTTGTCTGTGGCCAATATCGACCTTCTCAACGAAATTACCATCATCATCCTCGATAACAATATGCTTACCTTCGTGATAGACGTTGAGGTCTTGCGGTGACTTGCCGTTGAGCTTGGCAGCATCAATCATCTCGGTGTGGCTGATAGTCTTGCCGTTACGCAGGTCAACTTCCAAAGTAGCAGGGATCTTATTGGGATCACGACGCTCACCCTTCTTCTTTCGAGATACTTTCTTGCCCTTTTTGCCCTTTTTGGGAGCTTTCTCCGAGTACCTGGTACCGATCCGTTCAAGTTTAAGCGCAGTACCATCAGCATTCTGCAACCGTCTGATCCAAGAGGGGCCCGCACCTTTGGTTTTAGTATTGGTATAGGTCATTGTAAACGCAATATTGTTAAGTCTCTTTCCGAGGAAGAATACGGCGATTGAAGAACCGTGGACAAGAATAGACGATATAACCAAAAAGCATGTAATTGGCCAAATAGTAGCAATGGCATAATAGTGTGGATGACCGGGAGGGGGCAATTCCTTCAAGGGGATAGTTCCGTGCTCTTCTAGCTCAGCACGAGCAAGAATAGCAACAAATAGACCACCGACACCAATAGGACCAAAGTGGCCAGAGAACAAAGCTTCGCGCCACGTTTTAATATCGGGGATAAGTGGTTTTAGGGCCAAGACAATGGGGATTCGCCTGAATAGAAGGATGAGGATGGCAATGATCACAAGCTTCCAGGCCTTAAGGCCGATCTCGGGGTTGTTGAATTGAGGCCAGGGAACGATAGATCCGAAATAGATAAAATATGCAGTGTTGATAAGCAAATCGATAACGTTTGAGACGTGGGTTTCTTCAGTCTTGTGCGCAAACCAACCATCCCACGAGAAAGCGGCACCCGCAGCAAATGCCACGAGCAAATCATCGGTTCCAGTCATTGTTCCAACTCCAGCGCAGAAAAGGGCCAGGCAAAAGTAGTACACAAGGAAAGATTCACGATCAATGAGGTTTTTCTTTTCGGCGAATTTAATCAGGTGGCGACCACAGTAGCCGATAACGACTCCAATCAGACAGCCAAGCACACATTCATACAAGATACTGATGCAGATAAAGTGTTTGGCAATATCTTTTGCGTCGTGCTCATATTTCATAACATTGAGGGCCAAGTACACAAACGGGAAGGCCATACCGTCATTACAACCAGATTCTGCACTAAGAATGTTACGCAAGTGACCAGGAACACGTTTGGCAAACTTACCCTTACCGACTACGGCTGAGGCGAGTACTGGATCAGTAGCCGTGACACACGCAGCAATACAAAGGGCCTCAATCCATCGCAAGGTTGGCACTAGCTTCCAAATGAAAACGCTAGATAGCATCCATCCAAAGGTCATTACTGGAACCAGTAACAGTAGTACCGAGAGCCAATGTTTGAGCATGTACTTTTTCGGCAACTCGACGGCAACGGCAAAGATTTGCACAACCAATACGATTCGGCTTAATTCGAGAGTAATATAATCGGTATTACCCCAATCTGTGGGAGTAAACCAATTCAAACAGTGTGGACCAACGATTAATCCATAAATAGTGGCTACATTTGCTTCACCAATGTAGAGCTTCTCTTTGATGAACAACGACAAAGTTCCAAACAGAATCAGGGCAAAGCCCGTCGTAGCATAGGCAACATGCGGGGTAGATACACCCAGCTGATCCCAAACCATTTGTTTTTTTTTTTAAACTTTTTCGCTTGCTTTCACTTGTTTGGGTGACAAGACTGCAAGTTGCAACGATTATGTAAAGATTACTATTGATAGCCTCACCCTCATGCAGATAAGGAAACAATGTGCATTTTCGGGCATGTGAAGGGTCAGGGGGCATAAAAATAAGTCAACTCCAATAAAGGGCAGTATTTATATATAATTTCGTTACAGCATTACATTATTCTTGTAGCTTATTTTGAGGAGGGGACCATTCAGATAGTTTATGGATGAAATATTCGTAGCATGAAAATAAGACCATGCCATTCAAGCTTGTTCTGAGAATAGAGAACCCAAGACCACGATACATTGAGAGAGACAATTTAAACCGCGGTTTACGGACAATTGTTTCGTAAAATTCAAGACTATTGGCCAAAGAATGATTGTAGAGGTCTCGCTGGTATTCACTTTTCATTGTATCTATGGGGTAAACAGAGACCCAAGCAGCAACTCCACATAACCCACCAGCAATTGCAACCGCTAATGGATTTGGTTTGCCGGTAGAATCGGCTGGCAGCACGTAAGACATTGATTTTTTTGCTTGTTCATAAACGGCGAAATAGATACCACTGCCGAGGGCATCACGACACAAATGGTATCTGTATCCACCGTATAATTTCAAAATACTACCTCTTTTAGAGATATCTTTAATTGCCCGTATGGTACCGGGGTTTTCGGGCTCCGGTAACCCTCTACTTTTATACACCAGGGCCTCGACCTGCGAGGCGACTTTGGCAAATTCAAATGGACAGGTAAATAGTGTACATAGACCACCAGCTGTCATTCCCCCTAATAGAGTCGTGGGGAAAGTCCGCTCAGGTAGCCCCAGGGCCCTTGAATACATGGGCAGCAATGCATTATAAACAGACATTGTAAACGCCCGTGCAGTGCTGGCACTGAGAATTGAAGCAGCAATACCGCGATAAAATGCGCCAATTCCCCCCGCAGCATACGTGCTTGTGATACAGTTCCAAAAATTGGGGTAATTAAACGTCTGAAGCCGCGTTTTGATGGTATCCAGTGGATAACCAACACATGTCGAGCAGGTTGCTGCCCCATAACTACATATTAGTACCTGTTGGCTCTCAGTAAACCTTGGTTTGTAGCGCTCCATAAATGAAAATGAGAACCCCCCCGCTTAAAATGATGTGTACGGGCGCCGTTTTGTCCCTTTATGAAGAGGAGAGAAAATGAGTCAGGCGACGTCGTCGGCCAAGAACGGCACGCGCTGATCGCCCCAAATTGGTATATACCATTTACATTCTCGCGTGTATACGGCGAAATATTACATATGAGTTTAGTATAAAGTATACAAAGTTTTTCGGAAAGTACAAAAAAAAAAATGTGGGCCTGCCGAGACAGAGAAGCCGAGACAGAGAAGCATGAGGGGCCGGGACGACGTCACACGGCTTTAAATGTGTGGGGTAAGAGTGAGAGTAAAAGAAATTCAGAGAAAATGAAATATAGCCCAAATATCGGGGGTTAAACCCATTGAGCATTTGATAACCAATTACATCCACATCTACGACCGCAACCATTCGACAAAGTCGTCGATAATTACCGGCCAGCTCGCGTTTTCGTCATAGCCTTGAAGGTCAGGGTCGGTCCGCACATACTCGCAAAACTCAAGGTACATATTCCAGGTATCGGCCGAGATTTTGCCGCCTGTTTTTGTAGTGAATTCAATCCATTTTTCAACCCCGTTATAACGAGAAGCTAACAACAACTGCCAGTAACTTTGGGCGGTTTCAAGATCCAGCAACCGATGGCCCTGCTCGAGGTTATACTTGAATGTATTCTTGTAGACTCGGGCAAAGTATGATTGGGATTGTTTTAGTTGTAATGCTAGTTTTTGCACCGCTCTACGCATTTCTGGTAACGTGGTACAGCTGAGACGACTCCAACCATCAATAAACTTTTGCTGCTCAAACACGCCCACTTGAGTAGCACCGAGCTCGTAGACAATCGCCAAAACTACTTCATCGTCAAAGTCCAACTGTAGGTCTGTCAAAAGCTTGATCGTACCGTCATAGTCTGTGTGCGTAGTTTGTGAGTACTGCTTCCATACCTCGAGAAGTTTCTTGCCATACTTTTGGCGACGAAATCTCAAATCCGTTTCGATCCCCGCACGAGCATCTGGCACCGATCCTCCCGAAATTTCGAGCGCATTAGCTGCTTCATAGTCGAGGCATCCCGTTTCTCGTACTAGTTGGGCGATTACTAGTGTTGACATGACGCAAAGTGTTTTGATATCGATCAAAGGGGGTTTGTCATGTGTTTGACGAGGTGGCCCGCAAGAATAAAGGTTAAATATTAAGTTACGATTTGCATATTAGTTAAATAGACTGGACCGCATCATGAACTCGTCTTAGCAGGTCAACTTTAATGTTTTCAGGCACCATCCTGAGGGCCTGCTCCTCGATCTTGGCGGCAATCACTTCAAAACTGGGGTCTTCAGAGGTGCTGGATTCTTGAATGGCAATAGCATTTACTTGGTCATACCATCCACTTTTTGTCAATTCTTGTTTAGCCCTTTTTACCAGTGTTTCATACTCTCCCGTTTCTACAAGGTGGGCCCTTACTTTATCCATATTACGTTAGAGGACGGCTGACGGCCCCCAAAAGGGTTTAAACCGCGTAGGCCATCACCACTACCCGTCATGGATCTCCATAAGGCCAAAGTTACAAGCGTTTGCGAATTGGAAGACCCTAAATGGGTTCAAACAAACAAAATTAATTATATTGATCCCACTGGAACTGCTCGTGATTGGGAGTTTTGCTCTCGCAAAACTAGGGTCGAGGGCAGTGATTGTGATGGAGTTGGCATCCTTGCTATTCTCGATAAACCAGATGGTCCCGAGATTCTACTCCAAAAGCAATTCCGCCCTCCAGTTGATGGCATCTGCATTGAGATCCCCGCTGGACTGCTTGACCCATCGGAAACTATTGAACGGTGCGCCGAACGGGAATTGCTCGAGGAAACTGGCTACGTTGGCACTGCCACGCGCACTTCCCCTCTTATGTTCAATGATCCTGGCTTTTGCAATACAAATCTTAAGCTTGTGACTGTCAAGATTGACTTGTCTGACCCTCGCAATCAAACCCCCCAACCCCAGCTCGAGGAGAATGAGTTTATCGAGTGTTTTAGCGTCAAAGTAGCAAGCCTATCTTCTGAATTGCGGTCACTTGCCGACAAGGGCTACAAACTTGATGCAAGAATCCAAAACATTGCCGATGGAATTGAGTTGGCTCAACGGCTATCCCTTTAAACAAACAACAGAACCAACCGACACCGAGAATCTAAAATATAAATATATAGTTTTTGTTAGACGACTACACACATCCATCCGAGAACAAAATAAAAAAGACCCACGGGATAGCTCGCCAAAGCTACTCGTGATGGAACGACACCAGCAGAGCCAAGACTACGACTGGCACTTAGAGTAGCCCAAGCAATCATCAAAACCGCCACAACTAGTCTAACAAGTTCTTGCTTGACAATCCAGCTAAAAAGTGCCGCTACAACTAGCGGAAATAGCGAGTATCCAGTAACGCTGAGTGCGTGCAAATAGGAGATTGTTCCCCCAAGCAACCGGATATTAAACACTACCAGTGCTTGTCCGAGCCATACAATGGCAAACACGCTACTAAAAACCTTTGATGAAGCACCACTAGACGTGATGCTCAAAACGAGGCTTAATATAAGGCAAAACACAAGGGGCCCCCACAAATCCCACTCGGGTCGGTCACTCTGGGGCCCATAAGTGAGAGTATGGCGAAGAATATTCCATGATGCTTTGATATCTCGCTGTAAAGTCGTAAGAACCGGCTCATTTAGCGTGTCTCCACCGGTAAACCGTCGCTCCTCGAATCGTTCCCCCTGTGGAGCATTGCCACGGGGAGGCGCACCAGGGGGAGGACCATAGCTGGCTGGCGCAGGTCTATCCGGTTCAATTATATCGGTATCAGCCTCAATACGCTCGTCAATGTCGAAATCATCGTGCAGTAGATCCCGCTCCATCTCGATGATGACGTCAGGCCCTCCTCCTCCGGACCCGACAGGGGCAGTCAGTTGGTTTGGGGTGCCGACAAAAGTAGTAGTCTTTATGCTTAATTAGTCTATAAATATTTAATGCGGTACCGAAGGACTACGCCTGCGACCAATTACAAGAGTCAAATGACCTCCATCGCTATCACTATCGCTGCCGCTGCTGCTGCTGCTGCTGCTATCGTGGTAGTGGGCTGGACCATTGAGGGTATCTTCACTTGGGTACCTTTGCTGAGTCGGGAGATAGACATTAGTAGGCAGTTTTATCTTTCCTGGCTCTGACATGGTATGATGAAGTTCTGGTACCTGCTCGTTGCTGGGGGCTGGACTGTGCGCTCTGCTGATGGGCACACTAGCAGGATGTAGAGATGAGTCCTCTTGAGGGGAGGTTTTGACCGTAGTAGCCGCAACCAAAGGTGCAGCTGGTGGGGTGGGATCAACTTCTCTTGATGATGATGACGATTCATTGGCCCGGCCTCTCCGGGACAGTCGAGTTGTTGCTAGCGCTGCACCGCTCGAGGGGGGTGAGCCAGCCCCATCTCGTCCTCTCGATCTTGACCGGCTCAAAAGCCGCGAAAAGGATGACTTGATGCGTGATGCAATCCCTCTGACTGCCTTGTCAACTTCTTCATCACTAACTTTAGTGATTTCCGGTTGTGCAGGCGTCTCCTTGAGAACAGGTTTCAACCACGGGTGGTTACGGATCTCAGTGATATCAATGCGTTTTTCGGGATCTTTTTCCAATAGTTTGCTCAACAAATCATTGGCCTTTTCCATGTCAGGGGTCGTTGCCGGCGGCAATTGCAGCGGCTGCTTTGAAATTACTCGAAACAACTCATACTCATTATCGGCATCAAACGGCAAGTATCCGTACAATAGACAAAAAAGCGTAACTCCGACCGCCCATACATCGATTTTGTTGGTTATTTTGGGTTTTTTATTGCCATCGTCAAAAATACACATTTCTGGCGCAAAGAATGCTGGCGACCCAACCGTCTTGGCCATCTCGAGCTCATCACAGTCTTGAGAAGTAAATGCATAGCTGACGCCAAAATCAGAAATCTTGACAACATTGTCCCTAGACAACAATAAATTCGCTGGTTTAATGTCTCGATGAATGATCCCATGCGAGTGGAGATACTCGAGACCCATGACGGTGTCCATAAACACTTCACGAGCTCTTTGGGGGGTTAAAGCAGGAGTCTGATCAGCATTTTGCCATTTAACTTCACCCTTTTCCAGATATTCAAGCACAAGGTAGATCTTGCGCGATGAACTATCGTCAAGCACCTCAAGCAACTGTACAACGTTGCGGTGCTTGCATTTTTTGAGGATAGCAATCTCTTGGCGGACCTTTGTTTCGGCTGTTGAAGTGGATGGTCTACCGAGACGGGGTCTATCTTTACGGTCCACGGTTTTAATTGCAACGTATTCGTTTGTCTCGCTGTCAAGACCGAGCTTGACTTTTCCATGCTGGCCACGGCCCAGCTCTCCAAATATTTCATACCTATTGAGCATCTTTCGCCCACTTACGGGGTTATATTCAATGTTTATATGGCGCGTTTCTCGCACCGACATGAGATGATGATGAGGGTGATGACGTGAGCGGGGCCCCGGGCTTGCGTTGGCTTAACAAGTGAGTACCCCGGGGTGGAGGGAGGGGGAACGCGCGCCGCGTCGCTTGCCTGCGTTCTGTAGGCGGCAGCACGAATATTTCGGGGTAGTTTATTTTGTTTTGTTTTGTAGTTTGATTTAGTTAAGTGGATTAAATTACAAAAGTTATGCTAAATGATCGATGAACTCGTTCCATTTCGTCAACCGATTTGCCTTGACGCTACCATCACGGATCTCAACGACTGTATCGAGTTGATTAAAACTAAAGTCACCCTCGGCCCCGAGCCATTCGTCTGCTTCTCCCAGACTTTTTTCTCTTGAAGCCCGCAGCTCGCCAAGCTCCTTCTCGAGCGTCTGGCTCACTTTGGCGACGCTCACAGTGCTAAACAGATCATACTTGTTTGCAGCAATCAACACGGGAATCTGGTACTTTTCTGCCACTAATAATACTTTGTACAGCAAATGAGCGGCATTCTTGAGCTGCTGCGATGCACCATCTACAACATAGACAATAGCTTTCACTTGGTTCGTCAACTCGGCCAACGCCAATGCTTCAAGTTTAGCATGGCCAGGGGTGTCTACGAGCGACCCCCAGCTCGAATCAGCTTGGTTTACCGTTTGTGACATTAATGTTTCATGCTTTTTGCCCGTTTGTGCAAGGAAAAGTGCCGTCTTGCCAGCACCACTCGGGCCACATAGCACAATTTTAGATCTTGAAATGGTCTTGGGTCCACCGACGAGGAATCTTGCCAGCACGAGCACTGAAATAACGGCAATAGCCAGGGCCAAAATCCACATTTTCTAGCAATTGTCTGTCAGCTTAATAAAACTGATAGAGAGATATTTCAGAGGTTCGGTGCAGTAACGGGGTTTGATATGTGGTTGAAGAGAATATATTAAAAAAATATTTCTACGGTGGTAGCCGCCAAATCCACTGAGTTAGTGCTAGAGCACGGGTTCACTGAGCTCCATTGGTCAATGCATGGTTGTAGAGGGTACCGTTCTCCCGCTCCATTATGGCGCCTGGAATCAATATTAATACCACTAGTGGTTCTTTGCAGCATTTATTCCAATAATTTTTCATCCTAAATATTGTCCGTTATAAACTTCGTCATCGTCGTTGCCATGGAGTAATAATGCATATGCATATGCAGAGCTTGACTTGCCGCAAAAGACCACCGGTGAAATCTAGTGAAATAAAAACCGTTTTAATACTAGTCATATTCACATTGTACATGGTCTATTTTGACTCCTCTCTGGGGCAGTATAAGCTGCAAATGCTAATGCCCCTATTTTTGTGCATAAGTGGGCCCACTACTGCATACAGCTAGTTTTATCCGCAATATCAAATATTTTATGCCACAGACATTAACATAATATACAGCATAGCCAATTAAACAAGTGGCATATCATCTAGACGCTACAAAGTACTCGATAATCCAATGAGGCAAACTAGCCGCCACGGTACTGTAACTTTGGTTTCCCCGAGACAGAGCGATTTGGTCAGGATATGAATTAGCAAATAGATGGCACTGCACTAAAACCTGTTCAAAAATAATAGAGACCCTAGTAAAAGCTGTCAATGACAATATATTTGCTATAACAACGCTCGCTAGTGCATCCCCCCCCCTCCTGACTCATTATGAGCACTTTTGGTAGACTTTTCAAAGTCACTACTTATGGTGAAAGCCACTGTAAATCGGTTGGTTGTATTGTTGATGGTGTTCCTCCTGGATTAGAACTCACTGAGGAGGATATTCAACCTCAGCTCACCCGTCGTCGCCCCGGTCAAAGCGCCTTGGCGACCCCTCGTAACGAGGCTGACGCCGTCCAGATTCAGAGTGGTACCGAGTTTGGTAAAACCCTCGGAACTCCTATTGGTATGTTTGTTCAAAACAAAGACCAGCGCCCCCACGACTACTCGGAGATGGACCTTTACCCTCGTCCTTCCCATGCTGATCATACTTATTTGAGCAAGTACGGTATCAAAGCTTCTTCTGGAGGTGGTCGCTCTTCTGCTCGTGAAACTATTGGTCGTGTCGCTGCCGGTGCCATTGCTGATAAGGTTTTGGCCAAGTACGGCGTCGAGATTGTCGCATTTGTGTCTGGTGTTGGTAAGGTCGTTATGGATCGCGACGGTGATGACCCAGAGTTTTTGCGTATTCTCAACACTATTACCCGTGATGAGGTCGACGCTACTGGTCCCATTCGCTGCCCTGATGCTACCACTCGTGATGAAATGGCCAAGCTCGTTGCTGAGGTCCGCGATAAACAAGACTCGGTCGGAGGTGTCGTTACTTGTGTCATCCGCAACTGCCCTATCGGTCTTGGAGAACCTGTTTTCGATAAGCTCGAGGCCCAGCTCGCTCATGCTATGCTCAGTATCCCTGCCACTAAGGGCTTTGAAATAGGCTCTGGTTTCTCCGGTGTCGCTATGAAAGGATCTGAGCACAATGACCCCTTCTACCGCGGTGAGGATGGAACTCTCCGTACTCGCACCAACAAGAGTGGCGGTATCCAGGGTGGTATCAGCAATGGTGAAAACATCTACTTTAGCGTCGCATTCAAACCACCTGCCACTATTAGCCAAGCCCAAAATACCGCTACCTATGACGGTAAAGATGGCGTCCTCGAGGCAAAGGGCCGCCACGACCCTAATGTCGTTCCCCGTGCCGTGCCCATTGTTGAGGCAATGGCTTCTATCACTATCTTGGATATGTTGATGATCCAAAAATCAAGAGAGTGTATTTAAAAAGGAAAAATAGGTAGAATACATAAATTACTGTCCAAAATCAAAGGTTGAATGACTCACATTCCGTTGTTTGGGGTGAGCCATGCTCGTAGCGCGACTCGAGGACCGGCTCGAGTTGGCTCCTTGCATTTCGGTTAAATCACGAGAAGGGTTGGATCTGTGATGGTGGTAAAAAGAACCAATCTCAGAAGCAGTGACATCGCTACGGACACTTTCCCAATCTTCTTCTTGTTCATCGTGAAGATCATGGCCATCTGTTTTCAAAAGTGCACCGCCTTCTGAACTCAGAGTGCCTACACTAGATAGCGTCGATACAGCAGATAAGGATGAGGCGTCTTGGAGATCAGGGTTTACAACTCGCAAGTTTCTGGAACTCTTATTGACCAAAAATTGGATATCGTTCTGTTCATATTCGCTGTGACTGTTTTCCTTTCCATGACCAGGGCCATCTTCACGTAAGAGCCGCTTATTTTCTCTGGACCGGACAGGAGGATAGTAAAAATCAGGGAAATTGTCCATGTCAAGGCTCTGGTTAGGTGACATGATTTGCGATTGACGCGGAAGAAATACAGTGCGCTGTTTCCGCTTTCTCCACCACATCCATGCGGCAACACCGCCGAGAATAATGAAAAATAGCGGAATAATAGTAGAAAGTGCCGCAATACTGCCCACATTAAGTCCCTTCTTGCTGTCTTTATCATTTTCTTGGGCAGCAGTAAGACTTTGAGGAGATGCGGATTTTTCTACCTGGCCACTCGCACCGTAGATTTCACTATTTGAGTAGGAATAAACAGAATTGTACACTGACAGCATGAGATTGCTAGCAGGGACATCAGAAGTATCCCAATACCATCCATTCGAACTGCTAAACTTTAGTGATAGAGATGATGGGCTTGCCTCGCGACCAGCTACCGTACCACCCAGTACTAAAACCGCCGATACAGACGACTTTGAATTGTTCCACATCGGCAACAAAAATGGATCATCACGAGAGTCAATCCCCGTATAGTTACCTACTGGCCAGTATGACCAGCCATTGTACTGCCAGATAGCGACTTGCTGCATGCTGAGCCACCCATCGTTAGTGCGGCCACCAACAATCATCGTAGCATCCTTGGAGGTGGCAATAGTCTGTCCGTAGGCCATTTCGCGCGGCATTGGGTTTGCCGTTGCTGTTGACCATGAATCAGAGGAAATATCGTACTTGTAAAAATCTCTCGAAATGGTTGAGTTACAGTACAACCCGCCGTAAACAAGAATGCTGTTTGACGTTGAGTCGTACCAGGCAGTGCCATTTGAGTGATACCAGCCATCGCTAGAGGCCGTGAGGGTTGTCCACAAGTTGCTGGTAGAATTGTACCTTTGAATGTTTATTGTGCTGTCACAGCCTGATCCACCGAACAGGGCATACAGGTTATCGTTAGCATCAATTGCCAGGTTTGCCTCAGTGCTCTCAGGTACTTGGATCTGCTTCAATTCCTTGGATAATGTATCTACCGATTCTGTCTCGCCAGACAAAACGAGTGAATAAAGGTCATCCCCAGTGAGAAGGTAAGCTGTAGTATAGTTAGAAGAATAAACTGCTTGTTTCTTGGCCGAAACTAAGCTTAGAATGGCCGCTATTAGCCATTTACGCATTTCAATATTGTCTGATTAAAGTGCAGATGGAAATGTTTTGATTGTGATGAAGTTTCCTAATTAGGAAATCGCATCGGTGTCTCGGTAAGCGCTGACAAACATGTGCGCCCCAAAATTCACACATTGCATATGCATGCACGCATTGAAATAGACATTTCGCAATTACATCCCTTGAAGGAAGTAAACGGATACTTTGTTTAGCGCACCTGTTACAATTTCTGGTACCCGTTGAGTGAATCTTGCCTGAATAGCTATATTCATGCAAAGCTATTATGACCTGGCAATTGTAAAGAACTGGCTCGCCGAAGAAAGCTTACCGTGTCTACTATCTTTTTTTTGTATGATAATTGATCACAGTTGTCAAATGTCGGCTTTGCTTAACAAATGTGAAGTGCGTGTATGCACCCGCAGAGTGCACCTCCTACAAGTAATATATATTCACAGGATATTCAACACTAAAGAGTAATGTACTTGGTAATACTATTTAAATATGTTTAGAATGTGTTATTTTTCTCGTGAATAGCAATGGAACCGATAATATAGCTAAATGTAAACACGAAAGTGAGGATCAAGGACTAGTGGGACTATACTCGACAAAACCCTCGTCTGTAGACCCTTTAGCAAATAGTGCGAGTTGTGGATAAGCCCTTTGTTGAGTCTTTGTCTGTTTGTTAACCTGCTAAATACTGTTCCCAATTTGGCATGGCTCATCCCTTTCCGTATATCTGTCGAGCCGTTCTTCAAGCAGCCTTTTGCGGAGAAACTTTCAGCAAGCCGCCAGCTTTTCTAAACATCCACGATACTTTCGGTAGCCAATACATGTGTCTAGCCTGAGCAACATTTTTATGAAAGACTCCTAAGAACTCTCTTATCGGAGCTGGGCTTCATGGAATGTCGCCTAGTGTATTCATGATAACCCGTTGTGTTTAGTTTTACTTCACTGATTAATTCAACTGCGCGAATCCTGTAATTGCCGAGTGGCCATGTGTTTTGTGTAACGTCGCGGTTAATGGCATAGTATGCATATATTAATACTTATGTACTAGGAGGTAAAAAGAAGTCAACCGATAATATGTGCTTTAGTGATTTCTATCGGCAGTTCTAGGCTTTGCACGGATGATATTATCTACGCGCAGTAACAGCTCGGCTGCTTCTGTGGCACTTGATACAGCAGAGAACTTGAGGCGAAAGCTTTCCATAACACCGATAGATCTCATATCAACAATCTCGCCCTTGTCAAGGTCAAGACCCATTGTGGTCATGCCATTGTAGACGCTGGCCCGTAAGCGAGCGACGAGCTCATTAGAGTCGAAACCAGCATTATCAACAAGAATAGTAGGCAGAGCACGCAGTGCTGCTGCATAAGCCTCAATGGCAAGAGCTGTCTTACCCGAGTCGTTGTGGGAGATACCGTCAACGGCCTGGCTCATAACCATCTCAGCACAGCCACCACCAAGGGTAACACGAGGATCGCGCACAGTTTGCGACAAGACACTCAAAGCGTCATGAAGAGCACGCTCTGCTTCATCACGGACAGCCTTTGTAGCACCGCGCAACACAATGGAGCACGCCTCGCCAGCCTCGACCCCGTTAAAGCGAAGTAGAGTCTCGTCACCAATCATAATCTCCTCGACAGATTTGCAGTGACCATACTTTACGGCCTCGGGGTTGTCAAAGGTGGAAACAACTTCTCCACCAGTAACAAGAGCAAGGCGCTCAACACCGGCAAAATCAGCGTGCTCAACAGTACTGACACCAGCATCAGTGAACAACTGTTCGGGCCAGTTATAGATGAGCTGACGGTTGACGAATAAAGAAATATTGTGTCCAGTAATTTTAGCTACCTTAGCCTTCATTTTATCCTTTTCAGCGCGCTCGAGCTCAGCCAACTTGGTGGTGCTATCGACCTTGAATTTGGCACCGAAAATCTTGACCTTGTCGGTATCCATAGGAGTATTCGCAATAAGGATCTTTACATTCTCGATTTTTTTGGGCTGTCCCACACCAAATTTCTTGTTCAAAAGGAATCCATCCTCGAGGTATGAATCGCTCAACTTTCCACCTGCCTTTTTGATAATTTGAATATGGTCCAAGTTTGTGGATCCTTTAAGTCGCAAAATTGCATTTACAGCGAGCTCAGCAAACTGGTCCCGGTCCTGAGATAGGATCTTGGAGCTAAGGGTTGTTCTGGCAATTGCCAATAAATCGTTGCGGAACGCTTCTGGGTCCTTGGATCTATCGACTGCAGTGTTTTCCAGGGCCTTGAGAGCCGCTTTAGAGGCCATACGGTAACCAGTAATGATTGTTTGTGGGTGGATCTTTTTGTTGACGAGCTTTTCTGCTTCTCTCAGCAGCTCAGCAGCAAGAACGGCAACAGTAGTAGTACCATCACCAACTTCATCATCTTGAACCTTGGAAATATTAACTAGTACTTTTGCGGCGGGGTTATTGAAGGGAATAGCCTGCAAAATGGTAGCACCATCGTTGGTGACCATGGACTCTGGTCTTGAGGCGCTCTGCAAAAGTTTGTCCATACCTTTGGGTCCCAGCGTACTCTTGACAAGATCTCCAACTGCAATGGCTCCCACAAAGGCGCTCATACGTGCATTTTCACCCTTTTCTTCCGTGACTTGGTCGCCGAGAATAGGGAATGACATGTAAGCGATTCTGTACTAAGCGAAGGTTCTATAAAGGTCGGCGATGGTCTGGTACCTTGAGGAGGGGTTGTGGAAAAAAACTGGCAGCGCTAAATCGCGGTTTGTTGTTTTTTTAGTTTTGCTCTTTTTATTGTTTGTTTAGAGAATATATAGAATTTTAAAATGGATTCCTACCGATGCATTTGTGGTTGCAGGGTGGTATTGTTTTGGCATCCCGGTCCAAGTTCATGATCTCAGTTCAAGATGGAGATTAAGTCTGCAAGCAATTTTATAGCGGCTTTTTTTCACCTATGAACACTCTAGCATTGCCAGGTTGTGAACCCGAGAGCAGCAAAGTTGTCGCTCGAAGGTTCTGGACGATTATGACGAAAATAATTGCCCTAATTAACCAGCATTTGTCAATTAATCTGGTTCAAATATTTGCAACCACAAAGGGGTCATGTCGAGACGAGATATTCGGCTGCGGCCAACCGGGCCCAGTAGGAGCACTAGTAGCTAAACTAAAGTACAAACATAACCTGACCGGGGATTGGGCTCAGGGGAAATACAAATATTCATTTACGTATCGTCCTATCCTTCTACATTAGCCCTAGCCGAGCAACGCCACTGCCTGCATTTATTAATTTACTAGTGTTTTCAATACCCCCCCCACCGCTTTGTCAGGAACGCGAAATATTAATGAACGGAGGTATGATGAACTCGTCTATGGGAGACCACGACAGCTCCAGAGACCGTAGCGTGCGGCGGGTTATTATCAAACAGGTCAATAATCTCGTACCTGATGATGATGGGTACACACTCGACGGCGCCCCCTTCAAGAACGCCATCATCGTCGGAACGTTGTCGAGCGTCGAGCACAAAGAAAAGCGTACAGTAGTAGTTATGACCGATGGAACCGGCGAAGTCAGAGTTAATTTATGGGACAATGGCCAGAATCGTTCGTTGGAAACCGGCAAGTACGCCTCGGCGTACATTGATGTCCGCAACTACAACGACAAAATCAGCGTCGGATCGTCAAACATTATCCAACCAATTCCTTATGATCAAGTACTTTACCATCAAATGGTTGCTTTAAAGGATCATCTTGACCGAACTGGCGGTGGCAGTGGTGCTGGCGCAACCTCCAAAAACGGTGCAACCGAACCAAAGTCCGAGGATGGCTTGTTCAGTAATAATATATTTGGCGAGGAAGAGCACATCAAGGCCCGTCTACTCGATACTCTTGACACTGACAACTCTAAAGCAGTGGAATTCTTGGCCGCAGAGTGCCAGGTCGACGCAGCAATTGTCGAGAATCTACTCAAAGAGCTCGAAAATGACGGCAGAGTATGGAACGATGGCGAGGGGCTATGGTCGAGAAGTAGTGAATGAACCCGCCCACCAGTTTTTATAAATTTAGCAGATTAACAAAAGAGAGACAAAGAGAAAAAAATCAAAGCATCAACTCAAAAACTAGACTAGTTAGTAGGTATTTTTAGCAGCGCCACCACCTTGAGCGGCCCGGCGCGCGTCCGCTTCAGCCTGCTTGCGGCGCATAATTTCCGCCTGAGACTCCATTCTGGCAGCAGGATCGCCTTCTTTTTTTTGGCTTTTCTGTTTCTCCTGGGCCTTTTTTTGGGCCTTTGCCCGGGCAAGATCGCGTTGGTTGCCTCGCGTCATTGCCAAGTTAATGGGTTGCAATTTGTCAGAATGGCCAACAAGAAGCTGAGCGCCGCCAAAAAGCGGTACGCCGAGCTCAAGAAGCAAAAAGAAGCCCAAGATGCTGCTGCGGGAGGGGCCACCAAGTCAGATATCGAGTCCAGTGTCGAGCCTGAACCCGAGCAGGAGGATCCAATTGACGATGGGGGCGACCACGACGACCACGACAACGACAACGACAACGACAACGACAACGACAACGACGCAAAGAACCCTAAGGACAAAGAGGAAAAAGACCAACCAGCTGAGAATTCTACTGATTCCGTTGGTGGTGCACAGAAGCCCGTGCAACCTGATTCTTCCAGCAATGGCCAAGTGGCAGTCGAAAGCGAACCGGTATTAGACGAGCCCAAAGAGAGCCAGGAGCCCACTAAAGACGATGAGACGTTAGATCAAGCTATTGATAATTTGGACTTGACGCCAAGTAACAATGTAGAGGCTGTCCACGAGGAATCGTCGGTGGCCGAGCCACATGCAGAAACAGTTGATACTACCTCCAATGCGACCGCTGCTGCTCAAGACGACGAATTAGATGCCTTTGATGCCGCTATTAGCAGTTGCAAGAACTCCACGTCACCGCCCGTCGAGTCATCTGCGACCGCAGCTGCCAGCCCTCCGGCAGTGCCCGAAAAGGATACCCCGACGGCGCCTACACCGCCACCAAAGGACGTTATGCTCGCCCTGCAGCTCGAGGAACAAGTCATTGACCTTCAGGAAGAAAATGACTCACTCAAACAGCATATCCATACGCTTGAAAATCGTATTGGTGCTCTCGAGGCCGAATTGGCCCAGCACCGCGCTGGCTCTCAAGATGACGACTTTGGTATCACTCCTCCCGCCCCACAAGTTCGTCGCGCCCCGGACCTCTACAGCGAAAGCTTGTCAGTGCCAGAAATTCGTGACTCAATGGACTCGTACCGAGACTTCCAGGTCGATATGCGGCAGTGGCAATTCATGAGTGGAATTGGACCACTTGTTACTATTTAAATTTAGTTTAGAGTCATTTCTATTGTTGTCTTTGTTGTTGTTTGTGCGTACGCGTATGATTTCTTCTTTTAGTCACACTGGCCTTATAAAGACACCTCTTTCCCAATACTGACCCTCTCTCACTATACTTTGTAATCCTTGCAGTGTTGTGAAAATGGACATTGAGCAGTTGCAGCAGGCTGTGCAAATAGCTCTCGGAACCGCCGACGCACAACTACGAGAACAAGCATTAGAATACTGCAATTCGATCCGTACGTCTATAGATGGCTGGCGCGCCGCCCTACAAATTTTGTCTTCAGGGTCTGTCAGTGCAGACACACTGTTTTTCGCATACCAAGTACTCGAGCTCCAAGTTGTTGGCCTTCAACACGAAAATTTAGAAACCGCTAAAAAGGCACTATGGGACCATTATGTCGAGTTTGTTGCCGGAAACCCCGTCGTACACATGAAATCCAAACTGGCAGGCTTGATGGCTCGGTTTTTTCTTCAGTGCTATGAAAGTACCTGGCGGTCTTTTTTCAAGGATTTAAGGAGTATTAACTCTCCTGTTGCTGCTGAAATGTACGCAAGGATCCTACAAGCGATCCATGAAGAAATTGGTGACACGCTAATTTTGCATGATGCCGAGACGATTAAGCGAAACAATCATCTCAAGGATTTGATTCGTGAATATGATATGGTCGATTTAATCAACTCTTGGACCGATACTCTCGAGCGTTGGTCCCCTTCCGATCCTGAAGGAGTTCGGATCCTTGACCAAACACTCCAGGCAGTCGGTGGTTATGTTTCGTGGGTTGATATTGCAGCCCTACTCGGAAATGGCAAGATGGTTCCATTAATCTTCAAGCTCTCCCAGTCCCCGGCTCTTCGCATTCCGGCATCAGATACAGTACAAGAAATTATCTCCAAGAAAATGCCTCCTCAAAACAAGCTTGAACTACTACTAGTTCTTGACGTTGAAAAATTCATTAAATCCCAAAATATCGATGACCTTGAGTACCGCCAGCGTTTTGCTCGCACTCTTGCTAGTATCCAGCTTGAACTACTGATTGTCCTCAATGCATCTGATGACTCCCAAGTCTCCAGCCGGGCCGAAGAGTTGTTGGTAAAGCTTATGCCGTTAACTATTGAACTGCTCAAAGATCTAACCGATGTTGCTACGCAAGTTATCCCTGCTGTTAATGAGTACTTCCAGTGGGTACGCAAGGAAGCCAAGAAACAACGTGCAGCATTTGATACCTCCAGTCTCACTAAAAATACATATGGTCAACATATTGATTTCCCTGCTGATGCTACTTTTATACCCGTGTCTCGTCGCGACCTCGTCAAGCTCCTCTTTGAATCCACGATTGAGAAATCTATGTACGGACCAGATGATGACTGGGAAGATGAAGATGATGATTTTTTGGAGCTCAGGTCTAAGCTCAAGGTTCTCCAAGACCAATGCTCGTCGATAGACGTCGATCTGTTTATCGAAGAGATCGCATCCTTTGTTCAGTCGCGTTTTGATTCCCCGCCATCAAAGTGGCAGGAGGCAGAACTAGCTCTCTATGAACTGGGGATTTTGAGTGAGACCCTCAAGACTGTCAAATCTCCCCGTGGAACTATGACTCGCTCTCAGCAGGTACTACCACATCTTTTTGTGTCCATGATCAACTCAAGCATTGTCAACATTGATCATCCATCGATTCAAATGGGATTTATGGACCTTGTATATCGTCATGCCCAGTTCTTGGAGAATATGGAGCGCTCTACATTAATGAAAGCATTGGAAACTTTTATCTCTCCTCTCGGTGTTCACAATAGCAACACTACTGTTCGTCAACGTAGCTGGTACCTGTTTTACAAAGTTTTCAAAACTGTACGCAAGCAGCTTATTGCTGAGGAACAAGTGGCTTCCACAATTTTCTCCTCACTTTCTTCGCTGCTCGTAATTGGCGATGAGGATGAAGAAGCCTTTCAGAAAAAACTTTATTTATTCGAGCTGTGCGGAATGCTTTTCGTCAACAGTAATTATGAAAATGCTCAGCTTACGCACGAGCTTCTCGACCGATTGTTTAGCAATCTCCAAAAGGCGATCGATGTCGCTAAAACCCCCGATACAGCTGAGCTTGGTCAACAGCGTGTGAACCGTACTATTATGGCCCTTGGTACATTTACTCGTGGTATGTGCGAGGTATCCAATCTCGAAAAATTCCAGGTATCAAGCACTGCTCAGGAAATGCAAAACGCTTCAAAGGTCGTGATTGCCGTTTTGGAGCAATTGCCTGCTGTTAAAGTAGTACGTGAAGCTTGCAGATATACGTTTTCACGGTTTGTTGCCCTGCTGGGATCCCACATCATCATAGAAATTTCGCAACTTATCAACTGTTTACTCAACACCTGTACTGCCGAGGAGCTGCCCGATTTTTTGAGCTTCCTGGGGCAACTTGCACACATGTTTAAAACAGATGAAGATATGTTTACAATGTTTGCATCACTTTGTACTCCGCTATTTGAACGGATCTTTGTCTTCTTGACTCAAGCCGATTCTGATGCTCAAGGCGGATCTACTGATAGCCAAGTATTACGCCGGGAGCTTGTGCGTTCTTATATCCAGTTTGTTCAGGCGTTATTTAACAACCACTACGGGTCTATTTTCCTCGTCACTACAAACCACCAAACTCTCGACAATGTCATGCAGAGCCTGTTTCATTATGCATCTAATCCCAAGGACGTCCCATCACAAAAGCTTGCAGTCGTTTGTTTATCGAAAATTGTTGGCATCTGGGGTACAGGAACTGTTCCTTCTGATGAAGTCGGAGAGGGTCAGGCAGTACCTTTATTTAGCTCTCCCGAGGTTTATTCAAACCTTACTGAATTGTGTTGGGGCCTTACCACAAAACCTGATTACCCCTTGCGCGATGCACAAACCCGTCTTGTAGTGATGGAGCTTGGTGGTCTACAAAAGGGGATGTGGGAGGCACGCGGTCAATGGTACAGCGAGCTTGCCAAAGACTACCTCGAAAAAGCAGGCCTATCATCTGCGCTTGCATCAACTTTTGTCGAGCAGCTCGCATCAGTTAGTCTTAGAGATTTCAAACGGGGCTTTTATGACTTTTTGGTGCAGCAGCGAGGCGATTGAGGGCATTTCCCGTATCCTGGGATCCCTTATTTGCTATTCTAGCTTCTTTTATTGCATTCTGTAAATAATACGGTTTTTATTTCTTTTCTAAACAAGTTATTTTTAAAGAGGTTTTTGATAATATGTACAATTAGAGTTGTTGAGTCTCGTGTTGGTTCCTACGCTTCTCAAGGCCTTGCTTAATCTCATTGGCAAGGAATGCTTCGACCTCATCATTAAACTCTGGACGTTCTGGTTGAGGCATAGCCGCGATTTGCTCGAGCATCTTGGCGGTCTTGGGGTTGAGAGGCATTTCAGGGGCCTTGATATTCTCCAAATCAGCTTCAGTGACAGCACGGGCGTAGCGGCCACGTTTGAAGCGGTTGTTCACATTGGTAATTTGCTTAATAGCACCAAGAGGTAATGGGCACTCAAGGGCAGAAGTAACAAAGTGTGTACGAGTGTCTGCTACCACCGCGTTAGTAGTCAAAGGACTTTCAATCTCTTCAGCCTTTTCGACAGGCCAAGGAATAACCACTGAAGGGTCATGTTCAGCATAACGCTCGCGCAAATACTTGTTGCTAACAGGGTCGTAGACGGGGCGGCCGAGCTTGATGCCATGAATGGCAACATCCTCATCTCCTTCTTCAGTACGGATCTTGGAAACAAGACGCAGGTGCTTGTAGTCAAAAGTTTTATACATTTTGGTCATGGGCTCCCAATTTTCAGCCTTTTCCTCAGCTTCCTTGGACTCAATAACGTTGATCATCTCGGTCTCGAATCCTGCACCAGCGACGAGGAAGGCATTTCCAAATCCAGGGTACCGCATAATAACTTTACAAACTTTACCCTTGTCTTTGCCCTGGGTAATTTGCACACGGTCTCCAGCAGCGAATGGTAACTCGCTGTCAGGGAGCCGATCTTTAGGAGGGATGATAGCAGCTTTGGGGATACCAGTTCCAGGGGGACGGCCCTTTTGAATAAACTTGATCATTTTGTAGAATTGTGGGGTCCAGTACGACCCAAGGCCTTTGGCGAACCGACCATTGACCATTTGGAGAAAAGTGAAAAGTTTTGCCACCGCCGCCACATGTATACTTGATTTGGAGAGGCCGTCCGAGTCCGTGTGCACCCACAAAAGGTTTGGATTGAAATCGTATCTAACAGAAGGAGGCAATACCAATAATTAAACTACAACTACAAATAAATAAGATTTTCCTAAAGACCCTGGCAGATTGCAATGAATTCCTCGAGATTGATGGCATTATCTCCATCCAAGTCGAAGACGTCAATCATCGCCCGCAGTTCATCATCGCTGATTGGTTCGCCAATCTCTCTTGACGCTTCTTTGAGTTCTTCAAACCCAATACGGCCTTTATTATCTCGATCAAACAGCTCAAACGCCCGCCGCAGTTCTTCTTGGGGGTCGCGGTTGCGTATTTTCTCCGTCATAACTGCCATAAAGTTCTCGCGAGAGATTGTTGGTGGACGGCCAAATCCCTTGTCACGTAGAATACGGGCAATCTCCTGCTTGGTCTCGTCAAATCCCAGCGCTTTCATCGCAAACTTGAGCTCGTAATATTCTAAACTATTGTCATTGTTCTGGTCGAAATTATCAAAAGCTTCTTCAATCTGCCTCTTGTGCTCATCGCTTATATCTCGTACACCGCTAGAATGAGGCTTTATGCCAAAATTGTATGCTTGAGACATGAGTTCGCGTCTGTGTGTAAGCAGTCAAGATTTCAAGCCACGCGGGCAGAGAAAGGGGGACGGATAAATATGGGCGAGGTATCGGTAGGCTTTTGATGCTCAAACACCTTGGTTTATCGATAAATTCTACCTGTAAACTAGTGCTTATGGGATTTTGGGGGGAAATGAGAACATTGATAGTTGCAATTGTTTGCCCATTAAGCCACGGTTGACTATGGTAGTCATTTGACAACCTCAAGCTGGCTCACACTGATTTTAGTCGAGATAAGAATATGTCTATACTATGTACATATATTACCAAAAGAAAAATGGCTATTTTTCACTTTCCTTTTTGGGCCCAAACGTATACTCCATTTGGGTTACAACTGTACCTCTCCTCGGTTTAAGCTGCGAACCTGCATTCAATAACAAATCCTCGAGGACTTTGACTAGTTTTTCACGAGACTCGATTTGATTCGCATTGGGTGGTGGCTCCCGTCTCTGTTTATTTTTCAGTTGGACTACTGCTACATGACCCCTCGATAAGATTGACTCAATTGCACCTTTCTTTTGACCAAGCAGATCTCGTTCCGAAATCGACCAGGATATTTGCACATTTTTAATCTGCGCTGGTTTGCTTTTCTTTTTTGGTTCTTTTGATTTATTGGCTTCCGCTCCCTGGTCGGCAATTTGAACAACAACCTCAGGGTCTGAGTCGGGTTTCGGATGAACGTTAAGAATTTTAATCATCTTTCCCTTGGGAACATCAAGACTTTTTATTTCCACTCCGTGTTGTGCTACGCCGTTGTTGACGAAAACGACCTTTTTATCATTGGGCACAAGTTTCATCACAGCATTATACCCCGGCGTCTTGTGACTAGCGAATCGTAAGCCTAATCTAGCTGTATGAGTAAAGCGAAACATTCTCTATAATATAGTTGTACAAAGTCAAGGCTGGGTTTATTCTAGTCGGGCTGATTTGGATATATTTCAGCTAGGGCCTGTGGCGTAGACGTGGCGCCACATGCTCTCAAGTTTATCCAAAAACCAACCCGCAAATGGGAATGAAATGATTAAAAAAGTACATGATTCCTTACAGGAGTATCTCCATAGTGAAATTTGGGTGCAAATGCCGGTCGAGGAGTAGTAATTTGCGCTATTGACATTAGAGCATTGATTTGCGTACAATCCCTATTTGAAACCAATTATTAGGTCATTATTAGGTCATTAAAAAGTCGTTATTGGTAAAAATACGGCTATTAGCGTACTATCAAGCTTGAGCACAATGACCAGTTGCAGAGTACCTGTTCAATAGAGACTTAACATAGTTCAGATGGTAATATATAAGTACTTATCATATTAAAAACAAAAATGAACGGTAAATCCCGCGCAGAGCTTCATGGAATAGCTATTTATGCACAATATTTTTTTAGCAACACGTGACTATTGTGATTACGTAAGCGCTGTTCCCCGAGTGCCCTGCTGCGTCATGGCTCGGGCATAAAAAAATTTTTTTCAAGAAATCGGTAATAGTTTAGTGGCTAGAATTTCCGCCTGTCAAATAGCACGCGGGGGACCGGGGTTCAATTCCCCGTTACCGAGAATCGTTTTTTTTTTTGTTTTGCCTCGGAGTAGTGTTAATTGCAATTGTGAGTCTAGCCCGCGGTCTGTAGTTTTTATTTCTATTCCATTTGAGCAAAAAGCTTCAGCTGACCTGCCAATGCTCTACACCGGTAAATAAAGAAGATTAAACTAGCGAGAGTATGGAATAAATTATTTGGTATTCTGTGAGGGCCTCGTGAGTATCGGCCAGGCAGCTCGATTGGTCGATGATCGTCGCAGCGAGGAAATTCTTGTGCGCATTACGTAGGTAAATTTTCGAGTATCAACCGAGAACAAGACCACTGAGGAACAGCAAAACAGGCGGTATTCGCGAATCTAGCGTTCTGTGCCCTCTATTTGGTACTTCTGTGGTGCTAAGGGTTGCTGTTGCAGTTACCGGCATCGAAGAGGGATCTGTAATTAGTGCCATTGTCAACCACGCGGCTCCAGAAGTACTCAAGGTTGCTCCTACAGTATTTGTATCTGATGATTGCACTGCAGCTGCTGCACATAGAAGCTGTATAAAGACCATTAGTGTTTTGCAAGTCATCAGCCTCATCAGGCTCGATAACAACTCGCTATTTTCTGACCGTGACCTGGTTGCCTTATATAAAGTGCGCATTTTTAACGGGCTGCACTGTATACACGATGAGCTCGGCAGTCTTGGCTGCATGCATGCGCATATGGTGGGGAAAAAGCCTCAAGCAGATAGCCAAGGGTGAAGTGTTTAGTATTTGAAAAAGTATTTTAGAAACCAGCTGTTTAAATTTTTTGTGTTGTCGTCATTTTCAAGGCGAATTGGAAAAATTTGCAGATTTTTTCATTCCTGGTTAAATTTATCCGTCTCATGCGGCCTGTATACAGACACATATGTCAGCTAAATATAGACGCATTGCCACTCTTTTTTGTGCAATGAGCTGGCGTAGAATTTGTCGTGAACCGAGGTGCCACAGAATAGACGGCTAAACTTTGCAGATCGCAAGATCTTATCACTGAGACATACAGAACCGGGCCCTCAAGGGCTCACCACACCTGCCGTATGCAAGTTGCCTTTGTGGCCAATATGCAAGGCGGAGATTATCAAAGAACCGAATCAGGCGAGGCTCTTAGAGCTTGAGGCGCAGTGCAGCCGTCAGCATCTACAACATAGCATAAAAAACTATCTAACCCTAGAAAAACCAAGACAACCACTTGTTCCTCTTGTTTGGTGGTGTTCCCATATTGCTCAACGCTTTTGGGTTTCGGTCAATGTGGGCGTGCGGAGCCGAAGAGTTCCTTGCTCCGCTGCGACCAACAAGTTTGGCCACAGCAGGGGTAATGGCAGCTGTCGCTGGTAGTCTCAGAATTGTGAGGGCTTTGTGCAGTAAGAACGCAACCCCTAGCTCCGTTAAGAGTTGTCCTTGTTTTTGCTTGGTCGCTTTATAAATTAAAGAATCGGATTCGTTTGTGGATGCACCGACTGCACTTCTAATCTTCATCTCTGCCGCCTTGAGCGAGTCTGGGCCGGCATAGTGCACAATTCCGAAAAGAATCGGTAATTCTATGAGAGAAATAGTTCCGTAGACGCCAACTGCTACTAATCCATATTTTCGAAGCAAATTGTTATTGCCCGAGCCGCGAAATTGGGGCCCTGTAGAGAATTGTCTATAGCAATGAGCAAGCATCACGTGTGAAAGAGAGTGGGCCATCTAGTTAAGCAATCAAGGCTGTTGTAGTAGAATATGCAGTATTTAGTCCATGTCCTAGTAAATCTTATGGAACTATAATGATATTGAAATATAGGGCCAATTTTGACTGCGTTGTTTCAAGGGACCCACAAAGAGGTTCATTGCCATTGGAAGACTAGCCATGGGGAATTAGAGAAAGGAGCTAGCGGTAATGCGGACTGACGAGATAAAGCGAGAACGTCACATATATCCAGAATTTTAGTTGTCAAGTTGACGGCTCGAGCTCAGTCGGCTCTTCAAGGTGTTGGAAATCTACCAACCTCAACGGTGCTGCAACCGAAAATAAAATGCTTGGCCCTATTTCCCTGGCTCAAGTGCCCTTTAAGATATACAAAGTTTTTTCTGTTGTGGGCCATCTCACCATCCATCACTGCCTCGCCATAAATGAACGAGGGTTCGTCGACGAGCAGTACTGCCCCTTCATCCTGTAAATACAGGGCTACGGAAGCGTCTGCTTGCCTGTCCGCTCAGCAGACTATGAAATAGCATTCACATCGCCTTGCTTCCTCTCCTTGCAGGAGAGCTGCAGGGGACACATTGTAAGGCTCAGACGTTGTAATGTTCACTATTACGGTATTTTTTCAGTTCTCTTAGCCACCGTGCACGTTGAACAGGCCCACGGACAGGGGTGAATCTCCCCAGAGCATCACCTTTACTATGGGACTGATACCTCCCTACAATACCAACTGCGGGTAATATGCACATCGCAGGAACGTAGCCTGTTTGGCCATTGCTGAGAATTAGCACTGTACAATCATTATTACCAACGTCTTGTAGGCATATAAGACACCTCATGAGTTGCTTGGCCGGCAACGCCTATGCCTATTGAATCCACCGTTGGTGTAGGCAAAAACATTAGTATATATTTCCTTCCTCTAGCATACACATAGCTCTATATTTTTGCAAAATAGAGAACTTGGAAAACAGTGGCATAGGGGGCCAGTTTCTATATCTGAACGGGCGCGTCCAAGGTCTTTCAAGTGCTTGTGGTCGTCTTTTGTTGCATGCTTCTCGAAGCTGGCAAAGATTTCTGTTTTATACCCCTAGACATCAAAGTACTTCCAGGCCAAATCACTGGTGAAATACTCTTAAAAGAGTTTACAGGTGCCCAGCAGCCTGCAATATGTATAAACGCCTGGCTCGACCCGTAGTAGTGTTTCGTACAAGCAATTGTCGTTCATAGGCATATACTTCCGGCTATATCTGAGACTTTATACTAAATAAATAAAGGGTTTTAGTAACGTTTGCAGCAGCAGCAGCAGCAGCAGCCAGCTTGTTCAGGCATGCACGGCGGGTAATTAGGTGAAGTGATGGGTCGCAGTTAGCAATATACAGGATGCGTTAGCACATTAGCATAGTACGTTCGTACGTATCAAGATATAGGGTAATTCAGCTATCACGGTGGTTGGTTCTAGGTCCGCTCATAGCTACCAAGCGTCGACAACGAGCTTTTTCAGGCACCCAACTGCTTTTTAACGACATAGAAATCATTTTGTTTCTTTGCGGCCAGTTTGGTAGGCTGCCAAGCTGGCGGGTCTTGAGGTTCAACAACCTGTTGAGGCTCTGGACAAGTTACGGGGGCGACAAGACGCGATAAGGGCTCGACGCCATCGACATCCACCGATTGCAAGACCTCAACGAATTGGAGCTGGTGGAGTAGGTCACTCTTGATCTCCTGAGGGTCGGCCGTCACGCCGGATAAACGGATAATTTTTCGCAGGACAGCATCGTCGAGGTCATGCCCGCCACGAGCACCCAAATAGTCGGTAACTTTCCAAGTAGGAGCAGCCAATTTACGAGCCCATGATGCAACAGTCATTTTCTATCGTTTTTTGGTGATGACGGACAAATTAAACGACAAATCTATGTAATAATTTTCCGGTCGCTGCTGGGACAAATGCACGGGTAAGCAAGTGCGATAGCGATGGGTTGCATTCAAAAATCCAGGTTTGATCCAATAGAGTAGTTGATAGTTTGGAGAGAAAATAAAATGCATTTTTTTTTGGCCCACACTGCCATTACGATACTACAAGAAGGATGTCGCAGCCAGGAAAGCATCAAGCATCCACCTAGCAATAAATTTGGTCAAGAAATATATACCAAATACTCTCAAAAGCACTAGTAGTAAAAGTTTTGCTAATTTCTACCGCACAAACATGGCCATTTTCGCTAGTCCCGTAGCCTCGTGCATATATCTCTGTTATCAACCCCCGGGTGTTATGCATGGCACCCACGTGCTACAGCTAAAACTAACTTGTGGGTGGGTTATTCTCCTTCACTAAAAACTAATGTCTGCTTCACTTCTTCGTGCAGCCCCAGGAAAACGCATTGCTTTGCCTACACGCATTGAACCTAAAGTGTTCTTTGCAAATGAGCGTACATTCCTGTCTTGGTTGAACTTTACTGTGATTTTGGGTGGCCTCGCAGTTGGTCTCCTCAACTTTGGTGATCGAGTCGCCCGTGTTAGTGCCGCTCTGTTCACATTTGTTGCAATGGCTACAATGGCATACGCTCTCGTTACTTATCACTGGCGTGCCGCCGCCATTCGCCGTAGAGGCAGTGGCCCTTATGATGATCGGTTTGGTCCTACCATGCTCTGTTTCTTTTTGTTGGCCGCCGTTGTTGTTAACTTTATTTTGCGTATGAGAGCGTAAAGAAAAGTACGTACTTTTATCTAAAAAACCTCTGTTTATAAAATAAACCCCCCCCTATAGCAGTTTGGTCTAGACCTGCTGAGCTGCTCTCTTTGGTCTCTTTGACTCTTCGGCCTTTTTGGCCGCTTCTTCTTCTACTTGTTGTACAATTTTCTCAAGTTGTTCATCACTGAGAATATCCATTGGTTGGCCAGCCCGCATCACTGCCACTTCGAGGTTTTTGGCTCCGGTCTGCACCACTTCAAGCAAGCTTGCCACGGCAAGAAGGATTGTTTCCTGCTCATCCATCTCGGCTTTCCAATTCTTCTCGAGCATCTCCCGGATCGTTTTGCTTGACCGACCAATTGCCTGTGCTTTCCAAGCACTGTAGATACCAGAGTGGTCAGTGTGATAGAGTTTCGGCTCGCTATCATCGGGATCAAATCCCACCACCAAAGTGGCAACACCAAAGGGACGAACACCACCCCGTTGTGTATATTGCTGTTGAACTCCTGCAATATATTTTGTGATGTAGTCGACGGAGACGCTGTCATCGAGGTTCAGCTTTGTCGATTGCGCATGCACACGGGCCTTGTCGAGCAAGATACGCGCATCGGCATTGAGGCCAGCAAATGCCAATGTGACATGATCATCTACTCGGCACAGCTTGCTTGGCATTGTTCGAATATCGTGGAGCTTGAGGGCGCTGCGCCGTTCACATCCAAGTACAACCACATCTTTTCCTTTGACACCAACAGCGGCTGTACCACGCTTTACTGCTTCACTAGCATATTCAACCTGAAAAATATGTCCATCCGGACTAAATACTGATAATGCTCCATCGTATCCGCTCATATTTGGCCAAGTGTGGGTGGGACGGATAGGATTACTCTCTGTTGACTAATGAAGAAGAAGCCTGCGTGCGAGCGGTCGAATTATTTGGCCCAGCTGGCACTTGCGGCGCCAGATCCGACCCTTGCAGCACTATATTCTCAGACTTTGGCAACAGTTGCCGCTAAAAGTGTAATTCGACTCAATAGTAAAACTAAACGCCATTTCTGCAAAAAATGCCGTAGAGTGCTCGAGGCATGGAGAATTGAGGACAAGTCTAAAGCTGGAAACCACCCAATGCTAAAGTCTAATTGCATTTGTGGAGCTACAAAGCGTCGTCCCTTGGCCCACTCCAAGCGACCCACATCTCCTCCACTACAACAAAAACCTTCGTTAAACCTGCGCTGATCCCATGTATGCCTTAATCGGTTGGGTACAGCGCGCGCTTTCTCTCTCTCTCTCGTTGCACGCCACCACCACCACCACCCTCCTTTTACTCCAGTCCCACACAAGCGCCGCAAAATGCAAGACGTTAAGGATGATTTCGATGATGGCGATGAAGTTTCTTGGATCGATTTATTAAATTCTTTCTCTGTTGGAATCGGAGGAAGAGTTAAAGATCAGGTTGCCCACCAACGCAAAAAAATCAAACTTCAGGAGTTTAAAGACATTGCACGACAACAGCAAAACCGTGTCTTACAAAACAAACAGTTTCGGCAATTCAGAGTACAAACTACCAAGCAATTGAAACGGCTGGATGATGCGGCTCTCACCAAATTTGCCGTGTCGAGGGCGGAAAAGTTATGGTACACTGCGTCGCTATTGTTTCTGGTGTTTTTTGGATGGATTATGGGTACACACCCGCAGTATGTCCATGTTATTTATACTATTTCCTTGTTGGTCTTATTACCGATTCGGTTTATCACTTATTACCGCCGCAACTTCCACTACTATCTTGCTGATTTGTGCTATTTTGTGAACGGCATCATGCTGCTGTATATTTGGGCTTATCCAGAAAGCGAGTGGCTATGGGTATCGTGTTTTTCGTTTAGTTTTGGTACTTTGAGCTTTGCAATTATTACCTGGCGTAATTCTCTCGTACTACATTCAATTGATAAGACTACAAGCACAGTAATCCACATTATGCCCCCCGTGGTTTGCCATACTTTGAACCACCGTCTTCCATTTTTGTACAAACAAGCGAGATTTCCAGCCACTGTTCGCGTCGACCACTGGCATGTTGGGTTTAGTGTGCTCATTACTACTGTGGCATACTTTATCTGGCAGAGCCTCTATCACTATTTTATTACTTGGCGTCGTAAAGACAATATCAAGGCCGGACAAGTGACCTCGTTTGAGTTTCTTCGCAAGGCCTATAGCAACACCTGGTTGGGTAAATTCGTTAATGGTCTACCGGGACCATTGCCGGTGATTGCCTTTACAATGATTCAATTTGGATATCAATTGGGTACAATGATTCCATGTCCACTATGGTACAAGTATCAATCATTATCGTCGCTGTTTATGATCTCGATATTTGCCTGCGCGGCGTACAATGGTGCTACCTACTATATTGATTTTTATGGTAACCGATTCCGCAAAGAATTGCTCAAGACTCAAAAGGAATTGGACGATATGGCGGCTGAGCTCGAATCGCTGTCTTCGTCTGGCTCATCGTCGGGCAAGGAAGAGGAGAGAATCGTCAAGGAAACGATTGAGAAAATCAATGAAGATGCCGAGAGGAGAATAGAGAAGGATAAGCAAATGTTGCCATAATTCAAGGGTACAAATGTAGCGCAATCCCGTGTGCGACCAGGTCTAGGTTATCGCCTCCTTGAGCAGTTTATAAATAATAATAGTGAGTTAGCTAGTAAATGTAAAAAAAAAAAGAAAAAGCCACTGGAAAGAATATTAATCCAACAATGAGCGGCCAAGAGTGGATAGGGGGGCAGCTGTCTAGGGGTCAATTGACTCACGGTCGTGGCCCCTACTTGCCAGGCTTAGGTGCTTGGCCATGTCGTTTACAAGTATACGCTGGGTTGAGCGCGACAACCCTAGCCCTGATATGTGGGAAAAAAAAAAAAAAAAAACCGTTCCACGCGCGTCGGATCTGAGCCTACATAAATGTGTATACACGTATAAATTACCCCTCCTCAAGAGCCCTTTGTGCTGGACTATTTGGAAAGAAGTCATGGGAAAAGCGTCGAGTAAACTTAGCAAAGAGGATTTAAAGGATTTAAAAGAGCTTACCTACTTTGAATCCAAAGAACTGCAGCAATGGTATCGTGGGTTCCTCAAGGAGTTCCCGTCGGGTCAGTTGTCTAAAGACGACCTGCGCAAAGTTTACAAGGGATTCTTCCCGTTTGGCGACCCCAATTCGTTTAGTGATTTACTGTTTAATATCTTTGATGATGATCATTCGGGGACTGTGGATTTCAAGGAGTTTATTACTGCATTGTCGATCTCGTCACGGGGCTCGACCGAGGAAAAACTCAACTGGACGTTCAAGTTGTATGACCAGGATAAAAACGGTAAAATCAGTAAAGAAGAAATGCTCAAGATCGTCACTGCCATTCACAAAATGGCGGGAAGCATGATGAAACTTCCAGAAGACGAAAACACCCCAGAGAAGCGGGTCGCCAAGATCTTTGCGGTTATGGACGTCGATAAAGACGGGGAAATAACCCTTGACGAGTTTAAAAAGGGGGCTGAACGAGATAAAACCATTCTTGGCGCCCTTAATTTGTACAACGGTTTAGTCTAAGTTATCTATATATTTACTACAATTCTCTCAGAGGACCTCCCCTGCTAAAACTTGACGTAACACTGGTGCCAGGAACCGCATCGATAGAAAAATGCACGAAAATTCGATTCTACGGCCAATTTTTAGCTTTTTTATCGCTGTACTAGCAATTGGTTATTATATTACCGGCTCTCCACTATGGGGATACCAGACAAGGTGGACAAATCCGAGATATATCCAGTTTCGGATCTCGGGGTTACGCAACTTTACTGAGTCGGAATTGGCTCATTACGATGGTGCAAACGGCAAAGATATCTACTTGGCCGTGAATGGCAAAGTATTTGATGTATCTGCTCGTCCTGATAACTATGGTCCTCTCGGCAGTTACCATTTTTTTAGTGGTAAAGACGCAGCCCGTGCGTTTGGTACTGGCTGCTTTGCCGAGGATTTAACTCATGATCTGCGAGGTCTAGATGATAAAATGCTTGCTGCAGTCGATGGATGGCAGAAATTCTTTGACAACCACAATAACTACTGGCATGTTGGCTATGTAGTCCATCCTCCGTTAAAGGGCCCACCTCCTCCATTGTGTGAAGCAGCACGAAGAACTGCTGATAACGTTCGCTCCTAGTAGTTTCAACTAATCCATTATCATTATCTAGCTCTATTTATCTAGTTCAACACCGTTGCATTTACGATCGCTGCTCCTTCAGCGGGGACCGTCTCAAGCATAGCATCTGCGGGGGCATCGGGGTACTTTTTACCATAGTATTTTTCTTTGATGGCTGTTTTAACCGCTTCGACCTTAGAAGCAGGCACAATGTGGATTGTGCATCCACCAAACCCGGCACCAGTTACACGCGAGCCTGCAGATCCAGCCTCACGAGCAACCTCGCATAGCAGATCAACATCTGGGTGCGAGTTTTGGTAAAGATCGCGGGCAGAATCGTGCGAAGCATTCATGAGGTCTCCAAACTGGGAAATCTTGGTGCCGGTAGTCATTAAATCAACAAACTGGAGCACTCGCTTTGCTTCTTCGTATACATGAACAGTGCGGCTCAACAGCTTAAGCTTTTCAAATCGGACCGGGAAAGTGCTCATATAAGTGCGGGTGAACTGCTCCATTGAGACCCCCAACTCCTGAGCTGCTTCGGACTCGGTATAGTTATCAGCACTCAGGTATTTGCGGGTCAACTCAGCCATTTTGTCGAGTCGCTCGATGGTCACCTCTTCAGAACCGAAATAAGCCTGCATAACTCCTCTAAGGGTACCGACATCAAGGTTTCCATCTTGGGGAATTTCCACGTTGAGTCGTTTGGCAAGGATGCTTGCGGCGACCGAGACCTCAACTACGCGGAGATTGTAACCAATTGGTGCAGTTTCATGCTTGACTGCCGGTACGCAAGAATTGGCCACCAAAAAAGTAAACTTTTCGTCAAGCTCAGGATAGGCTAATGGCTTTGCTTCCAGTTTAGGCTTGAACGAGATCAGTAAACAGTGGTTCACGGCACCAAAAATCGAAGCCGCTTGGTCCATACCACCTGTATTCATACCCAATAGCTGCTCACAGGTAATGCTGAGCTCGGTAAGAAGTAGCTTTGTGACTGTTGCCTGACCATTAGCAACAAGAGTAGCCAAAGTACTACCAACTACAAATGCAGCACTTGAGCTAAGGCCACCGCCAGCAGGAACATTACCGGATACAACAACATTCATACCCCGTTTCTGACGAGGGTCTGTCTTGTCGAGACACCGCGTAGCAATAGTAAACCCAGACTTGAAATAGTTTGCCCACTCAAGTTTAGTAGCATCAATCTCGGCCTTGTTGTTTTCAATGCTGAATGTTGTTTCCTCGAACCGAGGGTCAACGTTTACGACAGTGATTGATAAATCGTCGGTAGGCTGAACGGCCATAATAATATTATTCTCGATGGCCATGGGCAAAACACTGAAATAGCTGTAGTCAATGTGGTCGCCAATGATATTTGCTCTTCCAGGAGCTCTCACGATAAAAGCTGGGGAACTGTTGAATCGGGTTTGGAACAAAGCACTAATTTCATCGTAGCGAAGCTTATCGTTCGGATTAATAGTTGAAACGTTGGGTACTAAAGCCATATTGTTGTTGTTTTTTCCTATATTACGCAAATATGTCTAAACGTTGGGTACGAAATATCCCACAGAGTATATAGCGGCATGGGCAGGGTAACGGCCTTTTCACCTGATCCCCGCAATCGTTTGAAATTATGCGGGGGTAACCAGAGCAACAAAGGCGGCCCAGTGGTGAAAAGGGGGCAAGAAATAAAACAAGAGATGCTAGAGAAAAATCAATAATTTAATATATCAAATACTTGGCCTCAACTACTGCAGCTGCAGACGGAATTGCGTTCTCCTTGCGGCACTTCGCCCAAATAGTCTGTGTATCCGTCATAGCTCTCTTCAAACGGTGAAAGGGCCATCTTTGCCACCGCATCGAATGGAGCCCAATTTCCCCTTTGAGCATTAGCGATAACATCATTTAGAACCCAGTTCCGTAGTACAAAGTGAGGATTTACGGCGTTCATGGCTGCGCGACGATCATCATCGTTTGACCGCTCCCTTTCAAGGCGAGCAACGTAAAGAGTTAACCAGTCTGATACGTCTTTCTTAACGTCTTCGAACGATTTTAATGGCTTATACCCCCGCTGCTTTGTGATGAGAGGCGTAATATCTGGGAAAGATCCGCCAAAGAATTTGAGATCGGCCAAGTTGCGGAAAAATCTGTTATAGTCGAGCTCACATGCATCCAAAGTTTTAAGCAGAGGTTCAATCAGGTCATCGCTATCGTTCTCTTCTTTTGTCTTGAGGCCAAGTCGCTCACGCATGGTAGAAATATAAACCCGTTTATAAGTCTCTTCAAACTCTTCTCCCACATCCATGATTAGGGCAGTGGCGAGTTTTGCAATTGTACTGCGCGAATCGGCGGTATCAGCTCCCTTTTCAACAAATTCAGGACTGTCTACGCCATCTCCACTTCCAATCAGCTCTCCAAGTGCCTCGCCCAGTCGAACACCGTTCCACCAGAGCATAACTGGAGCTTGACGGAAACCGTAGCGGTTTTCGCTATCAGTATGATTGGGAGTATATCCAAAATCAAATGCATCCATGAATGCAAAAGGGCCATAGTCAATACTAAGACCAAGTATGCTAGTATTGTCTGTATTGAGCACACCGTTGAGAAATCCGTAAGCCTGCGTTTTACCAACCATCTCTGCATTCCGTAGACATGCAGATCTCCAAAATTCAAAGTACCGGTTCTTTGTGCCTGCGGCATTTGTCCTTGCCTCAGGGTAGAACCGATCAATGCAATAGTCTGCGAGGTTCCTAAGACCCTTGCGGTCTTGTCTTGAGTTGTAGAGCTCAAATGAGCCGAACCGCACCCAGCTTTCGGCAAATCTGGCAACAATTGCACAGGTCTCAGTCGTTTCTCTACGAGTAGTCGTCTCAGGTAAATCCGTCAATGCAAGTGCCCTCGTGGTGGGGATTCCAAGGGCATTGACAGCCTCCGATGCCAATGCTTCCCGAATGCTGCTCCTTAATACTGCTTTACCATCTGCAAAGCGTGCATATGGGGTAAGCCCAGCGCCCTTGAGTTGGAGTTCATATGTTTTCCCATCGTTTTCGAGCTCAAACAGATTTATTACTCGTCCATCACCGAGCTGGCCGGCCCAATTACCAAATTGAAATCCAGAATAGTTTTGCGCATACGGATATACACCGGCGGCCTCATCCTCAACAACTTTCTGGCCGGCAACAATCTCGGCAAATTCAGCCGAGTCGGTATTTTCTAGGCCAAGTGTCTTGATTGCGGCGGGTGATACCCACTTTAGAGCTGTTTTGGGTCGCTTCTCGGGTGCAACATAGGTGAACCCACCCTTGACTAGCCGCTGCTCACGCACTTTATTAGAAGTTCTAGCGACTTCAATGGTAGGAACTTCCTTGTCGGGAGTGATATATTTCGTAAACTGAGATGGACGTACTCTGAATGTCATAAAGTCGAGGTTTGCTGCGATGATTTCGATCGAAGCTTAATGGTCTGGAAGTCACGTGCAGCGGGGCCTCAACCTCAACCTACCAAATTTGGTATGTCGGCAATTGCTTATTGGTAACCGGTAACGGATATGTATGATTTGATAGTAGGGGTAAAAAATAATATTGATGGCCTCACAGTCGGATTTTGGAACTTATAGTGCATGTGCTGGAGAGTACAGTGATAGTACAACCATTGATATAATAATTTAACGGCCCAATTCAACACAAGCTATGAAAATCTCTCTATATCCACCCAAGCTCCCGTAAACAATCTATTTTTTTAATTACTATGAGCAGCTATGACTCTCAGATCCATGACTCTCGATCTCTATAATGACTAATGACACGATAGATGAAGCCTTGACTGATTGCCTCGAGCCTTGCTTGCCACCAATATCATAGAATCATTAAACCATGGCAGTTATCAAATCGCTTTTGGATACAGATCTGTACAAACTTACAATGCAGGCCGTTGTTTGGAATAAATATTATAATGCCGAGGTCGAATACCTGCTCACGAACCGATCCACCGATAAACCATTAAACCTCGAAGCAGCAAACTGGATCAGAGATGAAATCAATAGTCTTGAGGACCTCCGCTTTACCAAGTCCGATTTGGATTTCCTTAAATGCAAAGTCCCCTATTTACCCTCGGGGTATTATGATTATTTGGAGACCCTCAACCTCAACCCTCGTCAACAAGTAGAGGTTCAATTCACTGGGGATGTAGTAATTACGGTTAAGGGACCGTGGAGAGATACAATTCTCTATGAGATTCCTATCCTAGCACTTGTATCGGAAGCGTACTTTAAGTTTGTTGATACAAAATGGAACTATGATGGTCAAGTTGAGCTGGCCCAATCAAAGGCCAAGCAACTATTTGCAGCAGGCTGTAAATTCAGTGAATTTGGCACTCGTCGACGCCGCTCATTCGAGGCCCAACAAAAGGTTCTCGAAGGAATTCTCTCGGTGCCGAGCAATGGTCAACTGATTGGTACCTCGAACGTGTATTTTGCTAAACGGTTTGATCTCCAACCAATTGGCACTGTTGCTCACGAACTCATGATGGGAATCGCCACCTATCACCAAAACTTTAAGGACGCAAACCGTATTGCAATGGACGATTGGCTTGAAACCGTCGGCAATACACATGCTGGGTTTGCTCTTACCGATACATTTGGTACCCCAAATTTCCTTGAATCTTTTGTCAAGCCATACACTGACTATTATGTTGGAGTGCGTCAAGATTCAGGTGACCCTGTTGAGTATACAAACATGGTTAGCCGGCACTACAAAAACCTTGACTACGAACCCAACTCCAAAATGATTCTCTACAGTGACTCGTTGAACCTTGAATTGTGTGTAAAGTACAAGAATGCCGCAGAGGCAGCCGGTCTTTTGCCGTGCTTTGGAATCGGCACTTTTTTCACAAATGATTTCAAGACTCTGGATGGAGGGGCCTCAAAGCCACTGAATATCGTTATGAAGATCAACACTCTCGATGGTAAACCATGCGTGAAATTAAGTGATAATGCCGGTAAGAATATGGGCGATATCGCGACCGTTCAATTGGTTAAACAACAAGTGCACTACCATGAAAATGCCAACATATTTGATGAAAAGAATAGATGGTAGGGTGGTACTCTATAATATGACTGGTGAGTTTTTTTTTTCTTCTTAAAGCTTTATCAGCTATATCATTAGGGGAAAAAAGTGGATTCATCTATAGCATTCTCGAATGAACTTGTATTGTCATTGTTTGTTTTGGTCTGCCCTCGTGACTCGAGCCAATGTGTAACTGTTATAAGGCACCTCCAATATATTCTAAATAAATTTTTAGTTTATCAGTTTTGTATTACCCCGTCATTTATGGGTAAGTATTTCCCTTAAACCGCTCACTAATCGTGCACCCGGCTGGCCATCACTTGTTGCCTAAACATCCCATTTGGGTAGAGCTAGCGTTGTCCCAACATTTGTCACCACTTCCTGGGAAAATAACCTCTCTTCCTACACACACTCTCTATTTATTGATATTTATTATGAGCCAAATCTCGTTTGGATGGGACGATACGATTCGCCCGCAGCGCTCTTTAGCTGCCTCGCCGTCTGAACCGGCAAATAAGCGCAAGCGGGCCCGGGAGTCAGAGCCGCTGTTTTCGTCGCCCCGCCGTATGGCGGTTAAGCGGTCCCGCAATAATACCAAACAGACTTTTACTGTCCCGGTCCGGAGAAGAATTGAAGGGCTTAGCCACGCTCAATTATTTGAGTTGGTTGAATCTCTTTGCGAGCACAACCCAGAGTTCCACAACCAAATCTCTCGGTTGGCGCCACCCCTCAGCCTTGAGAATGCCCTGACATCACTCAGACAGTACCTTCATCGGGTCCAAGAATCAATGCCTTTTACTTCTGATAATAAACCTAGTGATTATGCATATTTACGGGTAGAGCCGCTACTCCAGGAGTTTTTCGTGGCCCTTGCTGATTATACTGTTGCGCTGCTACCGCCTAATGAACAGTCTCTGCATCGTTCGCTTGAATTCCTTGATCACGCTACAGAACTAGTCCATAGCGTTCCTGAGTGGGAGACGCCAGCAAACAACTTTCTCAAGAACCGTGCCTATGGCGAGCTCAGCACCGCTTGGTATCAGTGCCTTCAAACGATGGTCGAGCGCAATAACCTTGTTCGATTCGATACGGAAGCCCGTCTCGCGTACCACGCCCAGGTATCGGGTGGACGTATGGTGGTGCAAAACACCAGCGAGCCAGTGCTTTCTATCGCACCGATTCAAAGCGTGGTTGCATAGCTTGCATGGGCATAAACACCCCTTCTCCCCCCAGTGGGTTTTAACGTCATTTATTTTCTCTTTTTCTTCATACATTTTTATATAGCCAGCTTAGATTCCATCCATTGTACTTGCTAAGTCAATTCACTAATAATCATCACCGCGGCTCAATACTTCTTTGCAAGTTGGCTTCAAGATCAATGTGTGCTCGTATTGAGCAGTATATGCACCAGGAGAATCCATCAATGGAGGATAAGCCTGCACAACGCCTGCTTTGCACAAGTTGTTGAGAGCCAACAGATACTTTTCTTGGCCGATCTTGTCAAGATAACGTCTGCAAAAGGGCAAAGTACCAAACGTTTTGGAAATAGTGCTCCGCAATGCCTTTGCACTTTGTAGATGCAGGGGGATCTTCATCACATCGTCATTGAGAGCATAGTGTGAGCACTCACCTTCTTCGATAACGTAGCCACGGCCAGTAGAGCAGAAAGTTTCGATAGCAAAAACTTCGCCTTCTTCCATCTTGGTTTGGTCTTCACTCTTGACAATCGGTACTGATTTACCACCATGGATACGATAAGGGTTAATATTGTGACCATTGAGGTTACGAATACATTTAATCGGTAACGTCTTGCCATCAATCTCAGCCTCGTAAGACTCCATAACTTCTTGGATAGAAGCACCAATATCACCTAAACGAACATCAATTCCTGCTTCTTTAATACCAGTGTTGGTAGCGTCCTTGACCGCTTTGAGGATCTCATCATAGACTGGATCAAACGTCATAGTAAATGCAGAATCAATGATATGGCCATTAACTTGGACGCCGAAATCAACCTTCATAATATCTTTTTCCTGGAGAATAGTCGTGTCTCCTTTATTAGGAGTGTAGTGAGCAGCACAGTCGTTGAGTGACAATCCAGTAGGGAACCCTTGGCCCGCTGCTTTCCAGTTCTCGCCATCAGCCAAAGCATGTACACCATTCTCGATCAAATCGGCAATTTCAATCATCGACATACCCGGCTTGATCGCCTTTTGTGCATACTTGCGTACTTGGCGATGGGCTTCCGCTGCCCGACGCAAGTCATTATATTGCTGCTCACGTTCAACTTCTCGCTCAACAACCTCAGGAGTTGCTCTACGAATTGATGAGTCGGAATAATCCTGAATCTCTCCCTCAGGGTACTTTCCTGATGGGAATAGTTTCGAGATACCAACAGTAGGCGGCTCCGTCTGAGTCTTCTTCTTCTTCTTTTTGTTTTTCTTTTTCTTTTTAGCAGCTGCAGCAGCATCTCCCGATACAGGTTCGGGCGTAGCACTACCGTTTTCCGCAACTTCAAGATTGTCCAATTTCTCCTTGAGCTCTTCAGACATATATTACGAGTGTAAAATCCAACAAAATATAAAGGACCCTCTATATAGGGGCATATCGGGGGGGTTCCTACAAAGTGCTAGTCGGTCTTTGCTTTTACTAATTTAGACGAGATCCGAATCCAGAAATCAACCGCTAAAAGAACTGGAATCACAAATGTAGGTAAATATACCATAAATAAATTGATCTTTTCACCAAATGGCATCTCAAGAAACACTATTTCTACCAAGCATGCAAAAGTCGTAATGGCCGCCTCGACTCCATAAACAAGAATTGCAGGCCAGATACTCGGGTTACCCTTGCTAAGTTGAATTGCTCCCCAAAAGAAAAAGGGCACTTGTAGTAACAATTCTACCCAAACAAACCCTTGCAGCCAGGCAGGTCGTTGGGCAAATAAGACATCATTGTTTTGCTTGAGATGGAACTCGGCAAGTTTACGCTGAAATCCAAACTGCCAATCATAGGGAAGACCAATGGAAGAGTCTATTAATAGAGAAATGGGGATATGCAGGATGAAATAGCACACATAGATCTTGTCACGAATGTTCATGTAATAATATGCGACAGCCACCAGTGCACGCCCTTACTATCTCTAGTGCAGCTCCTAAACATGCGAGTGGCGGCTAGATGTCGAGGGCAACAAGTCTAAAATAAAATTGTTATAACTAATACTAATACACTAAAATTTCAGCAACAGAAGCAAGCTTTCTTCTTGTCAGGAGGGTTCAATTCACCACCTTCCTTCTCGCCTTGAGCATGTTTATCGCCCTTTCCAGGAATAGTCTCATTGACAGTCTCTTTGGCACCATTCTTGGTAGTGATTCCTTGAGTTTCACCATCAGTCTTTGCAGCAGCAATTACAACGTCATGTGTCTCTTCAACTTTTTCACGATCAATCTCGGGACCCTTGAGAGCAGTATTATCGCCACCCGTAACATCTTTCTGAGATTTGAGAGCATCAGTAGGAATCAAGTCAGGATCATTGGAGTGAGCAGTAATAGGCTTTGGAGGAGCACTAGACTGCTTGGTACTAGTAGTAGCACTACCAGCACTTGTAGCGGTAGTGGGAGGACGAGTGTCTTGGGTCGCAGTGCTATCGGCAGCACTACCAGCGCTGGCTAAACCAATAGTACCAGCAGAGATATCGGCAGTAGGAGCGGCAGGCTTGCTATGCTTCTTGCCAATAGTGCTCTGAGATGAGATCGATGAAGCATCACCCTCGACGGTACGGTACTTGGAAGCATGTTGGGGTTCAGGAGATCCATAATCATCCAAGGCATCTTCAAAGTCAGTCTCACCAGTAGAGGTACCATAAGACTCTCTTGAATGGCGACGATTATCATCATAACCAACGCCGCGGTCAGAAGTTTCCATGGTACGAGTGAACCGATCACCACCGGCACCAGACACGGTGGCTCCACTATCAGGGATAGGAGCAGTACGAGAATCCAAAGAAGCCACGGATGCGCTTTCTACTTTGGGATCAGCCTTTGACAATTGTGCACCAGTAGCACCAGATGAAGAAGGAGCGGCAGAAGAAGCAACGTCAGACTTGGCGCCAGTCTTTGTGCCGGTAGATGTGGTAGGAGCTGTTCCATGAGCAATTCCATCCGTCACAATGGGAGCACTGCTGGTGGTGCCTTTAGAAGGAGAGCTCAACTCAGTGGTGTACTTATCATTATCGACAGCAGGATCCAAAGTCTTGTACTCAGCAGAGGGGCTAGCCTTGTGCGCACTTGCAGTAGCTCTAGTTTCAGGAGCTTTGCTGTTGCCATAACTAGCTTGAGGCACTCTACTAGGGGATGTATTGGATGAACCAAGAGTAACAGACGGCGTATCAACAGATTTGCTAGATGTAGTAGTACCAGCGCTTGTACCAGCAGAGGCAGTGCTAGATGAACCAAGAACAGCAGAAGGTGTATCAACAGATTTGCTAGATGTAGTAGTACCAGCATCCGTACCAGAAATAGAGCCAAGGGCACTGTTGATTGTATAGGCAGCAGAAGCTCCAGCAGCAGCAGCTATGCCGGTAGCCTTATCAGTTAGACTAGCATCTCCAGTAGTAGAAGTGGAAGCAGACTTATTATCCGTGGTAGAGGCTAAAGAGCCAGTAGTGGCGTGTGCACTATCAGTGGATCCTTGAGGCAAAACGCTCTGTATAGCACCGGTAACTGCAGCACCTGCACCGGCAGCGAGACCAGTTGCTTGATCAACTAGACCAGTACTTCCAGTAGTAGAAGACGAAGTAGACTTATTCTCTGTAGTAGAGGGCAAATTGCCAGTAGTGGTAGGAGCGGTATCAGTGGACGATCCCTGAGGCAAAACATTCTGTGCAGCACCAGTAATAGCAGCGCCCGCACCAGCAGCGAGGCCAGTTGCTTGATCAACTAGAGATCTAGGCTGGCCAGTGGATTCACTGGTACTTGGTTGGGCGGCAGAGGTGTCCTTACCGCCAGATGCCTTACCGAGTAAAGCAGCGGCTGCTCCAGTGGCTGCTGCGCCGGCACCGGCCGCAAGACCAGTAGCCTTATCAGACCAAGTAGAGCTGTCAGACTCGGGGATCTCTTGAGTTGATGGGCCACTGAAAGATTGATCTGCAGTAGGCGTCTTAAAAGACTCGGCAGCATCGCTAGCATTGCCAGCAATACCACCTTGACGAGCATCTGTACCGTGAGTGGATGGTTTTGCGGTGCTAATACTAGCATTGGACAACGAGCTAGGATCAGCTAGATTACGGTGGATATCTGATTTCGGCACAACTTCACTCTCGGTGCTTGATGTTTCAATGGAAGAGTTGCTGGAGATCTCGGTAAACATACCAGAATTACGGGTAGTAGGAACAGACGGTTCATTGGTTTGTCCTGCAGGGTCATAACTATGCTTTCCTTCACCTTCATAGCCTCCGACTGCGGAACTATCAGTGATCTCACTGGGCAAGGCTCCAGAGACTGGAACTGGGGGATCACTCTCTTTACCATAAGGATTGTAGCTCTTCTCGCCAGTGCCAGCAAAACCACCCACAGAAGAGTCGACATCCTTATCGGAATAGCCAGTGGTGCCTGTTTCAGTAGAAGCAACGGCACCAGAGGAAGGAGGGGGGACAGCGCCAGTTGTAGAGCTCAAAGAGGCACCAGTTGCACCAGCAGAGCCATAGGAGGCAGGCTCAGATTCATGAGTGGTGGGCTTTGCAGCATAGGAGCCATAAGATCCAGTGACAGGGCCTTCATCACCAGTGCTGCTAACAGGGTCGTAGGAAGACTCTCTCTTGGAGCCACCAAATGCCTTAGCAGCGGCTTGGCCAGCGGCAGTATTGCTAGCTGCGGATGGCAGAACTTGAGTACCAGCATGAGTATAAGTAGTCTTGTCCGTACCACTCTGAGGCGAGCTAAAGCTAGTTGTGGGAATATCACCACCAATGGGAGCACTTGTAAACTGGTGGTCATAGCTAGGAGTTGAGTCATTACCAGAGGTTGAAGTGCCAGTAGTAGTTTCATCCTTACCAGTCAGGTAGCTAACAGCTCCCGCGACAGCAGCTCCAGTAGCAGCGGCCGCAGCAGCAGCTCCAGTTGCTACCTCGCCAGCAACCTGCTTGCTCTTATCAGTAAATCCTGTCTCTTTGTCGGAAGAAACCTCTTTCGTCGTAGGAGGAGAGTTACGAGCGGCTACTTTGCCATGAGCGGCAGAGACCGGAGCATTGTCAAAACCTGTCTGATTGACTACGGGGCTCAAGGGATCACCCGCTTCAACAGGACAAGGAGTAACATCCCAGATATTTTCAGCATACTCTCTAATTGCTCTGTCAGAAGAAAAGAAGCCCATAGAGGCAACACTATTGATACACTTGGTAATCCAGCGATCCTTGTTCTTGAAATCTTCGTCAATCTTACTTTGAGTCTCAATATAAGAATCAAAGTCTGCATTCACGAGGTAGAAATCACCATGCTTAGCAGTAGCGTCAAGTAAAGAAGAGTATTCTTCCGGGTTGCCAAATACACCAGACTGAATAGTTTCGAAAACCTTCTGAAGCTTCTCAGAAAGCACAACACCGCTGCTGTTTTCATTGCGTACCTCGTCAACTGCTTCAGAAAGATGACCAAAGTAGTAGATGTTTTCTTCGCCAATTTCACGGCCAATTTCAATGTTTGCACCATCAACAGTACCAATAATGAGACCACCATTCAAGACAAACTTCATGTTGGAAGTACCAGAAGCCTCTGTGCCAGCAGTCGAAATGTGCTCGGAGATATCACTTGCACTAACAATAACTTCGGCCTTGGATACATTGTATTCTTCAATATAGATAACCTTGAGATAGTCAGATACGTCAGGATCTTCAGCAATAGTTTTACCAACCGCATTGATTAGTTTGATAATAAGTTTGGCAGCGTAGTAACCAGGAGCGCTCTTACCGCCGAAAATAGAAACACGAGGAGCAATATGCTTGCGTTGTTCAGGGGACAAACTCTTGAGGTACAAATACCGATAGACAATACCAAACAAATTAAGCTGCTGGCGCTTGTACTCGTGAATACGTTTAACTTGAACGTCAAACAAAGCACTAGGATCAATCTTAACATCTGGTTGCTGTGATTGGATCAACTCAACAAGACGAGCTTTGTTTGCTTCCTTGATAGTGATCCACTGTTTTCTAAACTCAGGGTCATCAACATATTTTTTAATGTGCTGTAACTGGTCGAGGTCTTTGATAAATCCATAGCCGCCAGTCTTGGAAGCGATAAGGGCCGAGAGGCGTGGGTTAGACTCAAGCAGCCAACGGCGGGGAGTAATACCATTGGTGATATTGGTGAAGTGATTCTCGCCCAGGATCTTGACAAAATCTTTAAAGATAGTAGTCTTGATCAAATCAGAGTGCAACTCGGCGACACCGTTAACTTTGTGCGTAGCAATAACAGCAAGATAAGCCATGCGAACCTGCTTGGGTGAACTTTCCTCAATAAGAGAGACACGGCTGAGCAGAGCATCATCACCAGGGAATTTGGCAGCAACATCCTTGAGGAAAAAATAGTTAATATTGTAGACAATCTCCAAGTGGCGAGGAAGCAAATTGCCCATAATGTCAATACCCCACTTCTCAAGGGCCTCAGGCATAACAGTGTGATTGGTATAGGCAAAAGTAGAAGTCGTTATAGCCCAGGCCTCGTGCCAGTCAAGTTTTTCAATATCAACAAGAATGCGCAAAAGTTCGACGACTGCAAGAGTAGGGTGAGTGTCGTTGAGTTGAATAGCACAAGAGTCGGCAAACTGAGACCAGGGCTTTCCGGTCTTCTTGAATCTACGAGTGATGTCGGCCAAGGATGCAGCGACCCAAAAGTATTGCTGCTTGAGACGGAGTTCTTTGCCACTGTAAAAGTTGTCATTGGGGTACAAAACAGCGGATATAGTAGAAGCATCAACCTGCTCGGCAACTGCATCAGTATAATCACCTTCATTAAACTTGGCAAAGTCAAATTGAGAACTAGGCTCAGCGTCCCAAAGACGTAAAGTGTTAACATTCTTGGTGCTAAAGCCTGGGACCAAAAAGTCAAATGCCTTGGCTTCAACAAGATCACCACCAATCCAATTCTTGCTACCATCAGCATTTTCCTCGACACGGCCATAAAACATAATGTCAAAAGATAATTCAGGGCGAGGAATTTCCCAAGGATTTCCAAAATCAAGCCAAGTATCAGGGAACTCAACTTGGGCACCATTGACAAGTTTCTGGCGGAAAATACCATATCTGTAGCGAATTCCATAGGCCCAAGCAGGGTAGTCCAAGGTACAAAGGGAATCGACAAAGCAAGCGGCCAATCGACCAAGGCCACCATTTCCCAGGCCGGCATCGGGTTCTTTGTTGACGATATCTTCAAATCTAAAGCCAAAGTCATCAAGGCCTACTTTAACATCAGTTTGAAGGCCCATATTCAGAGCAGCATTGTCGAGGGCCCGACCCATCAAATACTCCAAAGAAAGGTAATAAACTCGCTTGGGATCGTCCAATGTCTGGAGCTGTTGAGTACGGTTCCAACGAATAATCAAAGTATCGCGCAATGACCGAGCAGTTGCTTGATATGCAGCCAAAGTATCGCAATTGTAAAGAGAGCGACCCAACGAAGTCTCTACGTTACGAACAAACTCAGATTCGAAATTCTCGGTCGACTCAATCGGTTTGGCGCTATATTTCTTCCATTTTTGACGACGATCCAATGGGATCACATTGTCAATGTATTTCAATTCACGAGGGGTAATGCCACTCAGTCCACGACGGTGACCAGAGCGACTAAACGAGCTTCTCCGGCTAGACGACGTGCTTTTAGGACTCGCACCACTAGTCGGGATCTCAGACATGATGATTGGGAACAGGGCAAGTCGACCATACTTGTTTTATGCCTTGGGGTTAGGGCGCAACTCTGTGAGCTTATAATTTTTCTTTGCTAAAAGCAACATAATCGCCAAAATTGTAGTGAAAATCTAATCAATATACAATTAATTCTAGCTATGCAAAGATTTTGTCTTTAGAATCTGCTGATTTAGGCAGCCGCTGTTCTAATCCGGGATGCAGCAATATGCGGCACCATGCATAACGCCGCATTGCTCATGACCAAATGGTAAAGTTAGGCCCTGCATTCTAGATGAGCTGCTGCATAATCCTTCTTGGGAGGCGGGTGCTTAGTGTGCTCGAATCCGGTCACCGACTCCGCTTCAGTGTGGCTGGTCCAGCCATCTCCGACCCGCGTGTTCACCTGCACCATAACCATGCACTGTAGCGCAAATGGCAGGTCCCAAACTAGTCGTTTATGGGTTAAGACTATGCAATGATTTAATCTGATCCTTTTCTACTGCATTATATAGATAGAGAGATGAACCTGCACCGCGGGCAATTTGTTGTAAAGTGGCCCCAGCCTATAGGTGTTTAACGCCAAGTGTGGGGGGCTGGTGTTGCCGAGCTAGACAGACTTTTAATTTTTCTTTGATATTTGTACAGAAAATTTAGGACCGAGCCATGTGTATTTCTAAGCTCGCATCAACAATGATAAGGTGTTCTAAAGCAGGTGCAGATGCAGTCCCAACAGGATACCCCAATACGCACAAATAGCGTCATATGCAGGAGCAGCGGCTCAAAGTTCTGCTGGAACCACGGCTTACGAGCAACTGATTAATGGGCATAATCGAGATGCGGGAAATATCGAGCTTTTAAATCGTCGATTCTGTGTATAATGCTAAGATTCTTAAATTAAAATCATAAATAAATACGGCGCCCAAATGTGGAAGAAAAGGGGCGCACAGGCAATATACCCTTTTGGATGCAATCTAATGGTAGTTGTTGATGGGTAGTTGTTGATGGGTTTAGACCATGAAACTCTCACCACAACCACACTCGCCCTTGGAGTTGGGGTTGTTGAAAACAAATCTTGATGCCAATTTATCGTCTACCCAATCCATCTGGCTTCCAATTACACTGAAAAGCGCCTTTGAGTCGATGAGCACCTTGACACCATCTTGCACGACTTCTTCGTCAAACTTGCCCGGCTTGTCAACATATTCGAGACTATAGGTCAGTCCAGAGCAACCACGATTGCGCACACCAATACGAATGAGACGAGGATGAGGTCCTTCGAGTAAACCTTGCAAATGTGCGACAGCCGTAGGAGTCAGGGTAATTGCGGCCTTGCGGGGCTTCAAGACTCTGCGCTTGCGAGGAGCAGCTTCAACTGTGGAATTGGCGCTAGTACCGGAAACTTGTTGTGCTACAGTGGGCATAGGAGCCTGTGGTGCTGGTGCAGCTGCAGCCTTGGCACCAGGCACAGTTAATCTATGAGTAGCCCAAGGGCGGGCGGCTTTGGTTTGCATAAACCTCATTGGAACATTGACACGAGGCAAAGCGCGGAGCATTTTTGGATAGTTTTTTTGTGTGAATGAGTTTAACAATTAACTGGGGAGTCGGGAGGTGCAAACATTATTTAAATACTTTTGTCGTTACTTATGTAATCAAGAACGGCCCCGAAGCGTTCCGAATTGCATGGCCTCTGATTGGTCAGTAGAGGGGTACTGAGTCGGCAACAGGGGTAATAGGAAACGTCGCTATTGGCCAGCCAGTGCCACCAGTGGCACCACTGGCACGTAACCCCGCAATTGCGACGGCTGTGTGCCTGCTCAATGCTGCATCTAATAAAAACACATAGATAAACCCGGTTGGACTATATTATTATATACTTTGTGTATGTTTCTCGAGCCATTGAGCATCTTCGGCGCTTAACTCTGGAGTCAACGCCTTGCGCACCTTGGCGCTGTAGCTATTGATCCAGGCAACCTCTTCACTCGTCAACAACGATCTATCAATCATATTCAAAGCCAATGGAGCAAGCGTAATAGTGTCGAGCCCAAGGTACTTCTTGCCGCCGAATTGATACTTTGTTTTCTTCTCTTCAATCACAATCAAGTTCTCAATACGAATACCGAATTTGCCATCTTCATAATAGCCGGGCTCGTTGGAAATAAGGTTTCCGGTAGCAAGCGGGCCCTTTGCAAATGCACCAGTGCCAAAGCCTACGGGCCCCTCGTGAACATTGAGATATGAGCCAACGCCATGGCCAGTACCGTGACGGTAGTCGAGGCCATACTTCCACAAAAACTGTCTTGCAAACGAATCCAATTGAGTTCCTGGCGTCGATTCGGGGAAAACCATCTCGGCAAGGCCAATATGGCCCTTGAGCACCAACGTGTATGCCTCTTTTTCGGCATCAGATGGGGTTCCGAAATGCACTGTACGGGTAGTATCAGTAGTTCCATGGGTGAATTGGCAGCCAGTATCTAATAAAAACACTTCATTGCGGTTTACACAAGCCTTGGACTCGGGGCTCGGGTTGTAGTGAATAATGGCAGCATTGGCACCAACGCTAGAGATAGTAGGGAATGAATTACCCTTAAAATCCGCTAGCTCTTTTCGGAATTCAAGGAGCTTCTCGGCCGCTTCATATTCAGTGACTTTGTGTGAATCAATAGTGCGATCCAGCCATGCCAGCAGTCGCACTACTGCACTGCCGCACTTCAACTGGGCCAGTTTAGCGCCTTCGATCTCTGTGCGGTTTTTAACTGCTTTGAAAATCGTCACAGGTGATGTTGCAGTTGAACCAATCTTCTTTGTGTTGTTGACAATGGCCCAAGAGGAACCGCCAGGAACCCAAAGAGGGCCATCGAATGCCTTGAGGTCTACCCAGACGCCATCATATTGTTTAAACTCGACATGCGGGTAGGAAATTCCCTTGACTTTATTGAGATCAACGTACAAAGTGGCCTTCTCTTTGGTAACAATCGCATATGACTTGAACACGGGGTTATAATCGATATCGCTTCCACGCAAATTAAACAGCCATGCAATATCATCTAGTGCAGAGAGAATTATTCCCTCGCATTTCTGTTTTTCGAGTTCCTTGCGCACTTTTTCAAGCTTGCTATGGCTGCTAGCACCTGAAACAGTGGTGCTGAGCTCGACAACAGGAGCATTGGGCTCACTTGGTTTGTTGGGCCAAACTTTGTCAACTAAATTCTCTTCAATAGGGACTAATTTTGCCCCTGTTAACTTTTCTCTCAAAGAATCAGCAATTGATGCCTCTATGAGTTTAGGATCAACACCGATATCCACCTGCTCAGCGTTTGCCCGATCTGCCAACGCATCGACCCAAGTGGCGGTACCAGGAGTGCCAATTTTACGTAGAGTCCAGGCAGATCCAAGCTGTTTGCTTGCTTGTAAGAAATATCTTCCGTCTGTAGACAACTCGGCCGTGTTTTCACCCACAACGGCAGTACCCGCTGATCCAGTGAACCCCGTCAAAAAGGCTCTGCGGTCATCTGCCGCGGCTACGTACTCGCTATCATGAGCATCTTGGGTAAGTACAATATAATAACCTACACCATGTTGTGATAAAAGACTCCTAAGATTAGCAAGGGGACTAGCCATTGTCGATAGTGCTGATAGGGATCGCTTCATTAGCTAATTGGTGCAGGTATATATTGTGGCATTCATATTGGGGTCTCGCTAGTGCATAACACCCCTACCCGCAGATAGAGCACCGGGTCAGTAGCGTCGTCTGGCAAATATATCCCTGTTAGTTTTATGCAACTTGCAAAGTAATTTCCCGCCTGCGTCCACGACATAATTTTTAGCTCTTAAAACTAGGTCCTAATACCCCTAATCCCTCATTCTCCTAATATGCAGATATCTACAGATTAATTCTAATCTTGGCAACGCAGGGCGAGTAATTGGTCGCTTGCAAATCGAGCCGTTGCATTATGCCGATAGAGTCATGGCATAATTAGCACTTTTCCCGCGCTAGAGATGACCCCGATATAAGCGCCAGTGGTCGTGGCGGCAGCTCGTGACATTTCGTGTGAAATAGCCGCCCGTTTTAGCCGCCGGTGCAATTGGTTCAGGCAAGAGGACGCGACATCCTACCCCCCGCAACTGAAATAAACAATCTAAACAATTATTAAAACAAGTTAGAGTTATGGCGAAATTTTTTACCCCCGTTTGCTTGTTGTTGAGTTATAGGTTGTGGGGCAGCTCGCCATCTTGTTGGGCTAATTTCGGGGCTAGCGCGGAGAAAAAGTACGCCATAAACTGTAGAATATTTATCAAATATTTCTTCGAATTTTATTGTTTCTATTCTAGCAGTATTCCAACGAGTAACATTAAGAGCATCGCGCATATTGACTGCAGCTGATAGCCGCGCACACGTGATGTGGATCGCATATATAGACTATAGGGGTCCCCCCATCAAACAGACACTCAATATGCTTCGTTTCGCTAAAGAATCAGGTAAGCGTGCAGCTAATGCTGCTCGTGGTGCCTCCGTGTGCGAGGCATACTTCCCTAACGAGCCCAAGGGCCCTTCTGTGTCCACTGCCATCCCTGGCCCCAAATCAAAGGCTGCTCAACAAGCTTTGAACAAGGTATTTGATGCCCGTAGCACTTATTTTATGTGTGACTACGCAAATAGCCAAGGTAACTACCTTGTTGATGCCGATGGAAACACACTGCTTGATGTATACGCCCAGATTGCTTCTATTCCTCTCGGTTACAACAATCCTGCCTTGGCCGAAGCTGCTCGCAACCCCCGCGTCATTGATGCTTTAATCAACAGACCGGCCACTGGTAACTTCCCTTCTGTTGACTACGAGAACCAGGTTAAGCGTATTTTAGCACACGCCCCTCCTGGACAAACCGAGCTTTGGACTGCTTTGAGTGGTTCTGATGCTAATGAGACTGCATTCAAAGCAGCTTTCATGTACCAGGCCCAAAAGAAGCGTGGCTCGCGTGAAACCCCCTTTACTGCTGAGGAAGAGGCCGCTAGTATGGAGAATAAGGCTCCTCACCAGTCCATCATGTCATTCAAGACTGCGTTCCATGGCCGTTTGTTTGGTTCTTTGAGTACTACTCGCTCCAAGGCTATCCACAAGTTGGATATTCCTGCCTTCGACTGGCCTCAAGCTCCTTTTCCTCAAGTCCAGTACCCTAGTGAGCACTTTGAGGCTGAGAACAGTCTTGTCGAACAACAATGCTTGCAAGCAGCTGAAGATATTATCAAGAACTATCATGTTCCTGTTGCTGCAGTTATTGTTGAGCCCATTCAATCGGAGGGTGGTGATAACCACGCCTCACCTGCCTTCTTCCAAGGTCTTCGTGATATTACCTTGAGAAATGGTGCTTTGCTCATTGCTGATGAGGTTCAGACTGGTGTTGGTGCCACTGGTAAGATGTGGGCTCATGAATACTGGAACTTGACCACTCCTCCTGATATGGTTACTTTCTCAAAGAAGGCCCAGACTGCCGGTTACTTTTACAACGACCCTGAACTGCGCCCCAACCAGCCTTATCGTCAGTTCAACACTTGGTGTGGTGACCCCGCTCACCTTGAGATCTGTGCGGCTATCTTTGAAGAAGTTGCCAAGCAAGGTCTTGTCGAGCAGACCAAGGAGGTTGGTGATTTCATCTACAACGAGATTGCAACCCTTGCTGCTCAAACTGGTAAGATCACTCGCCTACGTGGTAAGGACCAGGGTACTTTTATTGCATTTGACTTGCCTAGTTCTGCGGCCCGCGATCAATTCCTCGTGGAGGCTCGTAAACTTGGCATCAACATGGGCGCTTGCGGCGCTCAGAGCGTGCGTCTCCGCCCCATGCTTGTATTTGAGAAGAAGCATGCCCAAATTCTCCTCGATGTTATCGCTAAGTTGTTGTAATTAATGTTGTAGTGGCGGTGTTCCCTCCCATTTCTTCATGTCTATATATTATCTATTGTAACATCATTTTTTATTTGCACATAACAACGTTTAACAGCTAGTAAAACGTTAATCTCTATATCAAGGGTAATAAAAGAAAATACAACAATGGAACCGTGGGCATTAAGTGATTTAGGCCTGTATATTTGCGCCGGTTTAGCGCTAGTTCTTAAACGCCATGGCGTCTTTCAACTGATGATTTTGATTTTGGGCGCACTACCGTTTTACTGCATTCGCTTACCGCTTAGGGTATTTTTCGTTTATTATACTAAAAGTTACGATCAAAAGCTTCCTGTTGCTCGTCGTGCTTCCCCTTTTGAGTATTATTGCATCGAGGGCACGCGCTGGTTTTTAACTCACCTCAATGGCGATATAATGGGCCGTAGCCTTTTCTTCGGTCGTGGAATGTCTTCTCTAATGTTTAAAATTAGAAGGTTTCGCTATGGAATCGATGAAGTGGGCGATTCATACCTTGAACATGTATCGACTGACTTGTTCAGCGGCTACTGGGTCAAGTCTCGGTCTCGAGCAGACTTTAAGAATAAACATGATTTGATGGTATTTTATTCTCCGGGGAATATGATGGGATTTGCCAGCAGTTATGCCTATATCGAGTTTCTTCAGGTTATGCTTGTATCTCTCATTGAACAGGGGTATGAAAATCCATGCATATTCTGCCTCGATATCGATTGGGCCCAGGGCTATAAGGATCAAGTCAATCTGGTAGGGATTTCATGGGAATACGCGTCGTGTCAATGCCCCTCTACTGTACGAGTAATGATGGGCGATGGGCCTGGTGCCACGGCTTTGCTGGCCACTATGCTTCATATTGCAAACCCGCTCAAGGGCCTAATTCCATTGATTGGATCTACACCGCTGCGGCCCAATTGTGCTGTATTTATTTCTCCACTAGCCAAGATTGCCAAGATGCGCATCAATAATGAAAATGACTGGGTCACAAACGACGCGCTCGGCCAGTTTGCACTAAAGACCATACTACCGCAAGAATCTACCAGTATTTATACTATGCCTGGCCTTGTTTATTCGCCAGAATGGTGGTCAAAAGCGCTCCCAGAATTTGGTACCTACATCACGTACGGCCAAGAAGAGACGTGTGGGCCCGAGATCGCCGAGATGGCCCATAACCTTGCCAAACACGGCAAAGTCACGGTTTCTGTCGAGCCGGAGCAGATTCACGCGTGGCCGCTGGCGGCAATCTTTTTGGGCCGCACTAAGCTGGGCCGTACGCGAGGGGTCACGACCCTCACGGGCCAAATCGCGTACATGACGCTGTGGCAGTGTATCAGTAGCTAAATTAATAAAAATTACGAAAATTAATTTAAAATTTACTCGGACTCGGACTTCTTGGTGCCCCAGCCCACGGGAGTGATGCTCGACTGGACGAGGTTAAGGCTCTGGCGGTTGTTTCCGTCCCTATCGGTGTAGGGTTTTTGAGCGGCGTCGGCCTCGACGTAGACTACGCTACCAGGGCGCAAGTACTTGGTCATAAAGTCGATGGCGGGCTGGTCAAACACGACAATGTTGAACCAGGAAGTCTCGTCCTTACCAGTACGGACCGCGAGAGGGTACTTGAGGTAATTCGACTTGGGACCTTCCTGAGCCTCGAGTTCTTTACCAATTCGGCCGACAAGAGTAAGTTTAGCCACGTCGAAACGTCTAGCAGAGATGGAAAATTGGCGGCGGAGCATCGCGTATAAGTTAAGGAAGGAGATCATGTAAGCAGCCATCCCACCCCTTTAACGTGTTCCAGGTGTCTTTAGGGGGTAAAAATGTCGATCCAAGTAGAGCTCCGTGTGGGCATGATTGACATGTCATTAGCTCAATTATTAACAAATGACCACAGGATTATCGAATTCCCTTCGATCCTGTTGCCGGATGATGTTACGTCGGGGTCGATCATTCGACTGTCATGTTCGCGAGCAAAAGAGGCTGAGGAAGAGGATACTCGTATTTTTAAACAAGTACAGCATGATATTCTTGAGGAATTTACCAGAGAACCTAAAACCCCGGTGCTTCGAGTCTACAATTATACGCAGACATCGGTCGTTCTCGAATGGGATTTGGTCGATGCTGGCTCGGCTGAACTGCAAAGTTTGGCCCTTTATAAGAATGGCCAGCAGCTAGGAGTGATTCCCAATCCGGATAAACGTATATCAACCAAACTATCAAACCTTGAAATCGACAAGGAGTACCAATTTGAGCTGGTCCTGACCACTTCGGCTGGAGTCTACAAATCAAACTTGATTGATGTCCGTACCCACAAAATGACTGACTTGTCGGGCCTTACTGTATGTGTTGGTAACCTTGAAGGTAGTGAGTTCTCACGTTTGGATATTGAAGATACTATCAAGCGGATTGGAGCTCGACCGATCCAGGATGAAGTACAGCTCGATACGACTCATTTCATTTGTACAGAAGCAGATGATGTGCAGAGCCAAAGAGCACAGGTCCGTAACGTTCCTATTGTGCGCCCTGAGTGGCTCAAAGCATGTGAGTTTGAGCGAAGACTAGTGGAAGTGCGTCAGTATTATCTCACGGAGGATCCGCGATTAGTCGCACCTCATAGACCAAGAGTAGGTTCTGTAGCCACAGCTGCCACTGAAGGAGATGTTAGTGTAGCAGATACTGATGATCGTCGTGATCAAGACTCTATCAGGTCCATAAAGTCCGACAAGTCGCGAGCATCAAAGGTTTCCGATAATAATGTCGGGGAAGAGTCAAAAGATACCGAGAATGTTTTGCCTCCCGATGAAAATGCTGTACCCACTGAATCAACTGCAGCTGCTGAGCCGCCTGCCTCTGTCGATCCGACTGGGGCCAGCCCTGCACCACCTGCTACTGCAGAGACCATTGAACCCGCACAAATAACTCCAGGAAATGATTTTACTACAGACAGTAGTGATTCATCTCAAAATGGGCAAGGCGATGGGGAACTTGAGTCCGTTTCTGGTACTGTCAATGCAGAGGAGGGTACTGCCGCTCAGACTGGATATGATGCCAAAGAGGGCACTACAAAGCCAGTAGAACAAGCTGCTTCTAGCCACGAGTCTGATTTAGTTGCTAGGGAGAGCGTTGAGCCCAACCTTTCCGCTGAAGATGCTAACGGCTCCGCGGAGAACGCTGATATCGACCAACAGCCAGATGCGTCGAGTGACCAAAATCCCATCCAAGAAGAAGCAGAACAAGATATATCTGAAATTGGGGGCACAAATATGCAATCTACGGAGGAGGTTGCCGAGCAAACTTCAATTGATAAGGAAAGTTACCAGGTTTCATCCGCTCCGCCCACCGAGGAATCCACAACGACAACTAGCTGTGAGCCAGCTGCACAGCCTCAAGATGAACAGGATTTATCCTCTGAACCAACATCTGAGACGCCATCGAGACCCGCTACTGAAGAAATTGCCGAGCAAACGCCCGAGCAAAGTCCCGAGCCCGCGACGACACAAACAAGCTCCTCGGCCAGTGCCTCCAAACCCAAGAAAAAAAAGGGCAAAAAGAATAAAAAATAATTATATTGTGTCTAAAATTTACTCTCCAAATAGTCTTTTAACCCGTTTAAGTACCGAATCCTTCTCAGGATCATATGGGTGGTCTTTACTGGGGATCTCGAGGATTGCGGGGAACGCATTCTGGTATCCATCGACTTGATAACGGATCCGCTCGGCCAAGTGCTGGTTTATCAACAAAATGGCGATATCGTGACGAGTGGTGTAGTCTTCAAACGCCTTTGCCAGCGCTGCGTCGTCGGTCTTGTTGTCAACAACAGTAAAGTTTGACTTGCCCGTATCCTCACTGACATTACCAATTCCGGCAAGAAGCATACCAGTGACGGTATCTTCGTCACCGATAATCGCTAAAAGAGTGCGATCCTTTGAAGATGTGCCACTCATGGTTGATTACTGGACTAAAGGGGGAGTGATGACACTGAGTGGGCGTTGATAAAGAACTTTGGGAGCTGCACGAGGATGGCGGTTGGACGAGGGAGCGGAGGCGAGGCGGCGTCGACCTGTGGCGGCAGCCTCAGGGGGGGAATGTTTCGACGGAATTTCAGTTTGACGGCTCGTACCCTTGCGGGACACTCGAAATGGCAAAATATCAAGCATAAAAAGGCAAGAAATGATAAAGAGCGTAGTGCCCAAAATACCCGAATCTCTCACCAAATCACCGTTGCGGCAAAAGAAGGCGGTGGTACCGACCCCGAAAAGAATATCCGCTTGGCAACAATGATTGAAACGGCCCTAAGAAACAACTTGTCAAAAAAAGTTATTGACGGTGCTATTGAGCGGGCAAACCCTAGCTCGGGCAATGAGGGCCACTCGATCGTTTATGAAGGCATGGGCCCTGGAGGAGTGGCATTTATTGCCAGTGCCATGACCGACAACAAGAACCGTACAGCTCAAAACGTTAGGGCTGCATTTACAAAATATGGTGCCAGCTTGGCCCCCTGTACATATCTATTTGAGCGCAAGGGCTACATTGTCCTTAATGAAAAATACAATAGCCAGTTTGATCAAGTGTTTGATAAAGTTTTGGAAGTTGCCGACGATATTGAACTGGACGAATCAATTGTTGTTTATACCCAGCCGGGCGATGTATCAGCCGCCGCAAAATCAATCAAACAGCACTATGAAATCGACGATATGGGACTGTGTTATGACCCAATTGCCGACCAAGCAATCACTAACCTGGATGACGAGACGCGGCTTAAAGTTGATAAACTGATTGCTGCGCTTGAGGATGTCGATGATGTTCACAGCGTGGAGACAAATCTTAAATAACTAGATCTACATAAATAATACACCGCCCTGCGTACGCCCAGAGGTCTATTTTATTATCTACCGCATTGGTTGCATCGGGTAACCATAGTATGGTAGTACTGGTGAGTACGGACTTTGCGGCGGCTGTTGCAGTTGGCTAGCAGGGTGTCCAACCATCGAGCCGCCTTGGTGTCCTCCTTGCCGACCGTGAGGAACAAACTGAGGAACAATAAAGTATGGCGGGTATTGTATCTGGCCACCTTGCTGCAGTGACTGCTGTTGCTGTTGCTGCAAGTGTGGTGGTTGTTGTGGGGCCAAATACTGCTGCTGCTGGCCCTGCTGCTGAGCCTGGTGATGGCGCGGAGGCATCGAGTATGGGTCGTAAAGTTCCTCAGGGTAGCCGGGAAAGTGGTTTGTAGTAGGAGTATTTCCGGCCCGGATATCTTCTTTGCGCAAAAAATCCAGCGGAAAGTCGCTATCCTTGAAAAAATCCACATCAAGAGCGGCATCATCAACCACTTCAGCGACGGGGGGCGGGACCGACCCTTGACTCAACATGCTCCCCGGTGGAGCCTGCTGCATTTGAGGAGGCGGTTGAGGATATCCATATAATGGAGTCAGAGGTGCTCGTTGCTGCGGCTTTGGAGTGCGCTTGGGGACCTGATTTTGTGTATTATGGGACGTTAGCGTGGCATGAGCGATGGCGGCCAAAGGAGTGGGCAAGTTACCAAGAATACCCGTGATTTGATCATTCAAACTGCGAGTAGGATCATACTTGAAACTGAGAGCCGGCTCAGAAACGGCAGCAGTAGTAGTGCCTTCAGTAGATCGCGAAGCTTCCTTTTTTAAATCCCGCTCAAGAGCATCAATAAACAACCTTTCGTGGCGAACAGAGTACCAAAAAAACACTTTTTGCTTCTTTTTGGTCCGAACGCAGTGGTGCTTGTACAAAAACTCAAGAAAGTCCGACTTTGGTTTCTCAAGAGTCGCATCGACATTGTTCTTTAAATTGCGTAAATCACTAAATACGCCCTCCTCAAACTTCTTTTTGTTTGTGATGACGCGACCAAACGCGGCAAACCGATAAGTAAGGCATCGAACGATATCGGTACCCGTGATGCAAAACACATTGTTCCAGCGAACGCAGCTAACTTCTTCATCGGTTGGTAAATGAAAGCGACGAATAATATCCTTTTGCTCAAAGCAAGCCGGTGCAGTGATGAGAAACACTTTGAGATCCATGATATTGTCCATGGCCTTTTTGAGCCGTTCGGGCGAATTGCTATCTTCTAATCCCATACCAGTGGGACCAGCAGCTCTTGGTTGAGGTGGTGGAGGTAAAGAAATAGTCGTAGTGACTATTTGTTTTGGCTCTTCATCGTCCATACGCGGTTTTTTACGTGTTCCTTCAGACGAGAATGGGTACAAGGAACCCATACGGTTTACAAGCGGGTTTGGAACGAGGGTAGTCACTTTTAAAATTGGTTAATTCAAGGCAGGTGTCCCGAAATGTTTATACAAGAAATCCAGCTTTGAGGTAAATCCCACTTGTGTTTGGGTTTGTAACTTTTGGCGATGGGTTTACCCCTGATATATAAAACGGATTCTGCAGGATCTTGAAACAAGTGAGACGCATATAGTTTAAATGTAATTTAGCGACATGTTTTGGAGATATGTAGTGGATTAAACCGATTATACTTGATATTAATTGCTATAATGGGCCCAATATTGCCCGTATCGCAAACTACAATAAACTGCCCAAATTCCGCAAGGTTAGGTACCCTAGCCCTCGTGTGCATTGGGGATTTGAAACATGGAATGGTAATCGGGTATGTCCAGTCACGTAGAGCCCCTGTACATAGCCGAGGGTCCAGGGAATTTCGGATTTTTAACAATCCGTTGCACGGGCCCTCAATTAAACTCGGTTTGAAAACGAAAAGGTTAAATTAGCTCACCATAGCGTCCTTATCCCTCCTCAACAAGAGCGTGAGTAAGCACACCCGCGGCCTCACAGTAACGTTAGCCCGAGCGCGCGTTTGTGAATCCATTTTTGTGCTTGTGAAAAGTGCAGGTGCAGTGTAAAGACACAGTGCCTTGGCCCTGCATAAGCGTGTCTCATATTGATTTGCACGGGAGTCCACCGATTTCCGTGTCTTTTTTTAATTAATGTATAATTAGTGTGTATAATATCTTGTTGCTTAGAGCCTCTCGGCTTGCCAAAAAGAAGCCGTCTCGGCCTCTCAAAACTCGTGCGATTGGCCCAGTTCGGCCTGGAATGTTTGCATCGTATGTTTTCGCCACAAGGGACTCCCCGGTTAAATTACTCGAAAGACGCCATGGCTCCCTTCTTTTGTTAATTCATGACTTTATATTTGGTATAAATAATCTATATTTATGGCTGCATCTGCCCGTTCTATGGATTGCCATTCCTAGATCTAAACGCACGAACCACTCGTCCTGCGGCTTTGCATGTCGAGCACCTGCTGATATGTACATGATCATGCATGTGTTGCAGAATGGACGAGGGACACTCGAGTCCCTGCGTATTGTCCATGCAACCATACAGCATGAGGGTAACTAGACCAGTTACAACTGTATTTGCGACGAGGAAAAGATGCGTTGGCGGCCACTGAGCTCACTTTTGTCATGAGGTTTTTCGGCATATCTTGCCTCCACTGACCCTAGGTACTGCTGTCCCATGCTATACAATATCGATCGTGCCTTGGCCTTTTCCAGGACCCCTGTCTGATTCAAAACTGTACCTACTTCTAGGAGATCCTTGACTTGCAGATCGGAACCTTGCATTAAACGAAATAATATTTTCCCCAGGTTAGCTGTAGTGCATTCTCCATGCACTACACTCGGCCAGTGAATGGATTTGAAGTGAATCATTACAATCATCTGCTCATAAACTGCTCATTAACCTCCGGGTATGTGAGACATGCATGCGCATCGTATCTTTGCGTTGGTCCTCCTCTAAGCACCGCACCCAGCCACACGATCAGTTCCCACCACAACCACATTAGATTTGGGACTCATGTACTACCACCACAATCCCGATTAAATTAAGCTTTGTTTACTAATTCTTTCAGCCCGCCTTGATTTCTTAAAAGTTTACTTGAAACAGGGGCAGTTGTCGATCACTAGCATTTGTTCCGAACCCGAGGAGCATGCGGTGGATCATACGCGTAAAGGAAGGCTTCTTCGATAATACTATATATTCTGTACATACTAGTTTGTCCTAAATATGATCGAGCGTTATAGTTATACCCGATCACTGCCTCGCTGTGGATCAGTTTAACATGAAACCTTCTCGAATTAGAGACGTGAGCGTCCTGTCAAGCAGATGTGGCACCACATCTTGACTTGGAATAATTTATCTGTAAACTGAACCGATTATTGTATGTGTGTCTTGAAATAATTAGACGGCTAGTGAGCCGCCAAGGCAGTTCTGCTATCTCTTGTGTTCGCTTCGTTTTTTTTTGATTAATGATGTAGATCATCTGGAAAAGGACAAGTCCTCATTCATGCCTATCGACAATTTGGCTTAAATGCTCGCGCTTTGCTCGTTTTTTTAATGTTCTTTGTCGCCAACTATGTGCCACCATAACTGAATAACGATTGCTACCTTCACGTGCAATTGGCCGCAGCACTAACCGAGGTGGCTCGCTTAATGATTTTACACTGTACTCGTTGCTCGGCTGTTTAACGCTTGTGCCAGCTATTTTTACTACCACTCACGGTAGCCCACGACAAGACGAGTACCGTAATTACTAGCTATACTAGTTTGCAACACTGTGAATATTTTTAATTTTTTTTTCAGATCCCGTGTACGTGTTATTCACCCCTCGGGTGGGATATCAAGGGGTACTTGCTTAAGCTGTTTTGGAGGTGCTTCTGAAGTGCATGGGATCTGCAAGTTTTGTTTTAGGAAACTACTAAGGGGAAGGCATGGAAGCTCTGCAAAAAGGCCACGATTTAGCGATCTGCATTTAAATATCCTAAACCATGCTGGCTAATTCTAATGATAAGAGTACTGTCTCTCCGTTTTTCACTGAATACGCTCACCTCTTCGTAACCTATGCATGGTGACAGTCGTACCATTCAGCCTCTGCCCTGCGTAATATGCAGTTATGCCGTTACGCACTGCTCTCTCTTTTATCTCTAAAAATGCTATTTCCAAATATAGCACTGTTGATGAGGTTACCTTTCATTTCCCCCCAAGGTCGGCTGTGAGTAATGCTACTTGTGTGCATATTATTAGATATTTTAGATCGCTGCTAATTCATTGAGTTTATTCAACATTAATCAATAAAACCGTCGGATTAAGTAGATCCAAGCGGCATTGATAAGCCTATACGCAAGCAGCCAAGAATAGGAAAGCGATCTACTAAACTAAAGCGCTCATACAAGCGGCATTGATAGTAGCAAGGCTATCTTATACCTCAATGAATAAATAACTATAATTACTGATGCATATTGAGGATGCGCCTCATACCGTGATAAAATGTGGCACAGCGGGTAAAGGCCCAAACGGGTCGTTATGAATTAGAAAGCACTCTGTCGGAGTTGGCGTCGCCAGCGAGTCACGTGCTCCGCCACCGCTCCGCCACCCACCTCCCTCTACAGGCAAAACACAATCAGAGGAAAAACACTCGTGAGCGAGAAATATTTTAAACTCCATACCAACAACTATTTGAACTAAAAGGAATCGTATGTTCTTGGCTTTTTCATCGCTAGATCTTGCTCAACTTGGCACAAATATCCCTTTTACCATGATCAAAAGTCAAGCACCATTACTCACCAACCACAACTCTTTTAAATGGCGAGAGATCCCAGCTTCAAATATGTCGAAGTAACCGACAATGCAAAGCCTGTTGTTGACGTCGATGAGGTTGGAGCTACTAGTGCCCCTCTTCTGAGCGCCTCGTTCTTTATTGGCGATCGCTGCAAGGCCTATAACGACGACTTTATGTTGTGCAAGAAGGAGTCGCAGAATGGCCCTGCTGACTGCCTCAAAGAGGGTCGCCGTGTCACTCGCTGTGCTATCTCTGTTCTTGATGATATCAACAAGCACTGCCTCGAACAATTCCGCACTCACTGGCAGTGCCTCGAGCAAAACAACCACCAGTTGTATGCATGCCGCCCTGCTGAGACCCTACTCAATAAATGTGTTTTTGAAAAGATCGGCTTGAAAAAGACCATTCCTGGTGTCCCAGAAAGTGAGGCTGTTCACCTCAAGAAGTCTCCTTTGCTTGTACCTGCTTTCAAGGATGGTCCTTCTGAGGATGCCGTCAAGGCTGCATCCAAGGCATCTAAATAGATTGTATGTGTTTATATTGTTAACCTACTTAGCTAAAAATACGCAGGAGGGTCTTCCTTTCTTGGTTCAGTGTGATCCTGTTGGTTATTGTGGCCAGGAGGAGGACCAGCGGGCGGGCCTACCTCTATTTTGCTTTGTCGATTATTTGATGGAATCTCGGCTGTAGAGCTATGAGTAGATGGTGGTGGGCCTGGTGGAGGTGCTGCATTCACATATGCCGGCGTTGGGTTCACTACATCCTCTGCATATCTCTCTGCATCCATTCGTATAGCAAATACGGTACATTTTTTATAAAAATCATGATCCATGCCCCAATCATTGAACCCAGGTTCAAATTCATGCTCCAGATAATCCACTTTGTACTTTTTGTCCTTATACCAACCAATCAGATCAAAATTAACCGCAATAGTCCCTACATTGTCGCCAGGCATTCGTTGCAGTAATAGCTTTGGGGGTTTAGGGCTATAAAACAATCGCCACCGGGCACCTTCACATTCAAATTCGGTCGAATCTTGATAATCGTTGCCCTGTCTTACCATCTGGAAGCCTATACCTGACTCTTGAGTAAAGTGTTGGGCAATACGAGGGTCTGGTGGCTGCAATGGATATATCTTTTGTTTGGAAACCTCAAGCCGAATATAAAGAGTCAGATTAGTCTGGCCACCATGATCAAATAACCGTTTGTTGGTCTTGGGAAGGCATTGATTGGCAAGTACTGCGACAAAGTTACTAAACCCTTGCATTCGGCCCTTGCGAGTCTCGAAATTGTCAAGGGTTATTTGCCGCATAATATGTTGAGTATCGTCTTCTGGGTTCCACAGACAAAAGGCAAAAGTCGCTCTAAACTCCCCAGGCATCTCCTTACTTAGGGGTTCTACCCATAATTGTAGACGAGAGCTATCGAATTGCTTATCATTCCACAAAATCTGTGCTTTCATTCGCCATTTCGAGCCAATTAAAATAAACTCGGGCCAAGTTATTTCCCTATATTTGGTGTGACGCTCAGCGGCTCTATATATGGCTCCAGCATTCCATTGGCCCCAATTAAAATTGCCCTTTTCAATCAATTCAGTATAAAATTTATGGTTAGGAGAAGGAGGCGGTACGTCGTAGAATAATGCCTGTTTCAGCCTGTTGTTGTCATTATTCATGGCAATGGAATGGAGAGGGCAACTGCAAGCAGTTGACTACTTTGGGGTGCACAAACCGACCATGTCTATCGAATTTTTACTAACGATTAGTTTTAAATTTTCGCTTTTTTTAGTTTTATCACTTTACTGGAAAAATATGCCAGATTATAGCTGGTTTTGGATACGTTCAGCAACACTGCTCATATTATATCTGATAGCGATTTGTGCAGCAATCTGAAGCGCTTCGTCACCCTTTAGCAGGTTGGCAATCGATAAGCATCGGTTGACTCGGTTATCGTTACATGCGGCTTGGAACTGCTTGAGGATTACACGGTCCAGCCCCTGTTCGGTATCGGCCAATTCTTCCTCGTGTTCATCCAATTTTCCCAGTGCCTCGACTTTTGCGTGTGTTTGCGCATAAACAGCATTCATTAACAAATACTCGGCATCAGTGCCCTCGACTCCGGGGATTTTAAGTTTCATTTGTGCCGTAACTGGTAAGGGAACGGCAGGGTATTGCCTTTGGCCCTTGAGAATCACACACAGTAGCTCGTCTCCAAAGATACCAATGGGCCAATAGGATTCCTGGCGGCCACTTGTTTCTGCGCACTCTTGCCCATCAAAAATCGGAACCCACCGAGCCTGCAGCGAGTTTCTCCAATGCAACAATGTAGATAACGCCCCATTGGCGTCATAGACACAAGGGTCACCATTATCAGAAAAGAACAGCGATGATAAAGTACAGTCCTCTGCGACATCAAGAGGATCATTCTTTTGATAATACTGTTGAGTCTCTGCGTCCTCAATAGTATAGTTGAGCCCGCCTGAACCACCACGAATAGTCATGACAATGTTGTCGTGAGCGGCACATGTCAATACCGGATCACGAGCCTCACGGGTTACTCCCAATGGGTTTCCAAATACGCTAAAAGTACGAGTGTAGCCATTGGTTGTGCAAATCACTGCTATTTTATCACTAAGAGCAACTGTTCGGATTCCATCTGGGCACAAAAGCTCCCAGGAATCTACTCGAGAATTGTGGAACCGCATAAACACTTTTCCAGTTGACGAGTTGGCTAAAAGGGCACCCTGATCACTCAACGCAGCAATATCGAATTGATCTTCATCCTCAAAATGAATATCGCGGTGCTCACCTTGGTCAAAAAACGAAATGGTGATTGAGTTATGATCGGTATCTTGATAAGTGCTCCATATATATCCCACATAATTAGTGCAAAGGATTCGTTTACGATTCAACCATGGGGTAGAGCCAGGCTGGAATGGCCGTTCTTCTTCACGGCGAGTGCGTGTCCGCTTGACACTGGTCTGCTCATCAAACAACCCCATATCTTCATCTTCAGATCCACTTAAGATGAGGTCTTCCTCATCGTAGCGACTGCGTTTCAAGTCAGCTACTACAGCCGCTCCATATGGAGCAGGCATATTTTCAGGGACAGGAGTAAAAACTGAAAGCATTCCCGAGTTATCGACCCATCTAATAGCATTATCATTAGGATGCCATGAAAAGTGCTGGGCAGATTCAAGTTTTTCAAGGGCAATTGTAGCGCGATCTACCACGTTCCATATATAGATTGTACCGGTAACTAACAAGCACGCGACGTAACGACCATTAGGGCTCCATTTACACTCCATTAATGGTTCTTTATGCACTAGACGGAACTGTTCAAGGTGTTTTTCCTTGTCGTATATCACATAGTCAAACGATTTACTGGGGACTCCAAATAAGTCACCAGCAGGAGACCAGTTTGCACTACTGGTACGTTGATCAGCAATATCAAGGGATGGCAAAATACCTTCCATCTTGGATTCGATTTTACCATCACGATAAAAATAGAGGGTCGAGTCTTGTCCTGATACCGTCAATAAATCATCACTTGGGTGCCAAGAAATATGCCGAGAAGGGTGCGAAATCGTTTGGGTAGTAGTAATATCATCAACATTGACTATAATTGACTTGTCGTAGGCAGAAATTGCTGCCCACTGGCCATCGGGGCTGAATTGAATGTCATGGATGGGGCTGCTACCCCCATAGATATCGTTTGTATATCTCTGTCCGCTTAAACTAAATAACTTGAGCGATCCATCGTCACATCCGACTGCTATATTGTCTCGCGATACCGCAAGGCACAACCCGTCTGCATCGAGGTCGAGATTCACCGGTTCATTGGTGTCACCAGTGATATATTTTCGAAGAAACTGAGGTCCACAAGTGATAGCAAACTTGCCACAATCACTATGTGCAACGTGTACCATTTGAATAGAATAGAGCTTTTTTTTCAATTTAAACGCCGCGTGGGATATATGAATTACGCGACGCGCGTGCACGTGACTGCTTGGATCCACTGGCAGAAAAGGGCCAAAAAAAAAAAAAAGCAAAACTAGAGGGAAATTAAAGAAATTAAATGCATATTTTACATACTTACATTAAATGAAGCAATGATATCGTGTCCACTAACCTTAATCCAGCGACCAAGACGGTGCTCACGAGCTATTGATGCAGTCACAACCACTTCGTTACGGCTTTTTTCACTAACACAAAGGCCAGTAATTAAACCCTTTGGAGATTGCAGTGTTCTCAACAATTCAATTGATCTAACCCCTTCAGTCAATCTCCACATGTTGATGTGACCTGACCACGATCCTGTGAAGAAGATGTCAGAGAAAGGAACCGCACAAATGGCCGTGATATACCGGGGTTGAGGGGGAGGAATCTCTACCTTAGTGGTATCTTGTTCAATAGAAGCTTGGGATGGAGTCAATGGGTCATCTGTGCCATGTGCACGAGGATAAATAAATACAGGTTTCTTACGCTGGGTCGACCAAAGACACACATTTCCATTATCGCTACCGGTCACGAAATATTGATTATCCAGCATGGCACAACAATCGATACTTCCTTCTAAAACGGTATCTTTTTCCGATCCAGCAATTGCTGCCAGTTTACTATCACCACCTCTTAGCGTGAGGCGAGATTCCTCGGGAATTTTCCACACGATAGCAGTACGATCCCGGGCTCCGACGCTAACACATTTCTCTTGACGCAAAGCACTGATACCAACAATTTTATCTTGGTGGCCATAAAGGATTTCCACCTGAGCTAATTGGTCAAGATCAAAGGTACGAACTTTAAGGTCTCCACAACCTGCATAAAGCTGGAGAGTTTGGTCCCGGAAAACCACGGCAAAGACTTCACCATTACGGTCCCTCATATCAAACATCTTTACTGGCGATAAATTCTCACCACTCCATACAACAATACGATGATCACGGCCACCAGTTACAACATACTTGTTGTTATAGGAAACGGCAATGCAAAGAATATCGCCAAAATGGCCGATATAATCCTCCTTTTTGGGGTCTCCAGGCCGAAGCTTACCCATGTATTTATTTTTAAACGAACCAGCAGACACAGTATGCACTAATTCAGGCGTCTGGTTGGTACTAAGCTTCCATTTTTGCAGAGAAAAATCCTTGGCTGCAGTATAGGCAAATGGCCAACTAGAAGCAACACAAGATAAGTTCTTCGCCTGAGTGCGTAATTTGCGTACAGGGCCTACTTTAAGGTTCTCATCTTGGCCATACAGCTTGTAAATTTTTCCTTCATTTTCGGCAACATCTTGTTGCAAACGCTTTGAGATAATCTCGTCGTCCAAATCTTTGGCATCGAATGCATTCTCATCCCCGAGCTCATTTTCAAGGCTCTTGAGGTATTGTTTAGCCAATCTACGGCGTTTGTCTCCCTCGGTCTCGTCTTCAGACTGCTCAGATTCGTATTCTGAGTCGACATTTTCTACTTCTGACTCACTGGTAATATCCTCATCGGCATCGTGTCTGGGTTTTTTCGCAGCTGGTGCAGGTCTTGATTCAGAACTCCGTTTTTTGGTTTTTTTGAAAAATGAATCAACCATGAAATTTTTTGACTAAGCTCAAGCTCTCTATTTACGCTTCATGTGGGGATATGCACAAGGGTGATCTCCGAAAACCATGGCATCAATGAATTAAATTTCAGGTATTGCTCGGAGTAGATTTTGATTTTGGCATAAAAACTTTTAAAAATTACAAACTATAGTCTAAATTGATCTGTACCGTTTTGGGGATCGTATAAGCCTCAAGGCCATAACCACCAAGTTCAGATCCGATACCACTAGCTTTAAATCCACCAAATGGGACACGTATGTCCTGATCATTACTACTGTTGACCCAAACAGTACCGGTATTGATGGCATTAGCGGCCTTGTGGGCAGTGGTAATATTGGTTGTAAATACGGCACCACCTAGTCCGTATTGAGAATCGTTGGCAATCTTGATGGCATCATCAAACGTCTTGAACTTGATCACAGAAACAACGGGGCCAAAAATTTCTTCTTGTGCGATTCTCATATCGTTGGTTACATTGGCGAAAATGGTTGGTTTGATGAAATAACCAGTAGAGCCATCTCTTTCGCCACCAACGACTAGTTGGGCACCTTCACTTTTACCAATATCAATATAGTTTAGGATCTTATCAAACTGTCCCTTGCTCACCTGAGGTCCATGATTGGTATCCTTTTGGAAAGGATTACCCGTGACAGTGCGAGACTCAACAGCATGCTTGAGGGCTTGGACAAATTTATCATAGATTCCTTCTTGAACAACAACACGGGATGTAGCACTACAATTTTGTCCCATGTTATACAAGTATCCCTCAGCAGCCCATTTAGCAGCCTGATCGAGGTTACAATCATCAAACACAATAGCAGCACTTTTACCACCAAGTTCTAGGGTAACATTCTTGAGGTTTGACTTAGCAGCAGCAACCATGATGCTTTGACCAGTAATTGTCGAGCCAGTAAATGCAATCTTATCAACATCCATGTGAGAAGCAAGGGCTGCACCAGCAACTGGGCCATAGCCGCTAAGGATATTAATTACACCAGGAGGGAATCCCGCCCGTTTAACGAGTTTGGCAAAATAGAGCATTGAGAGGGGCGTAAGCTCGGCAGTTTTAAGAACAATCGTGTTGCCTGCTGCGATAGCAGGACCAATCTTCCATGCACCCATCGCTAAGGGATAGTTCCAGGGAATGATTTGGGCACAGACACCATATGGTTGATGACGAGTAAAAGCAACTTTTTTAGGATCATCCATAATAACTTTGCCCTCAATCTTATCGGCCCAGCCTGCGTAGTAGTTGAAGATCTCAATACTTTGATCGATATCAACATTAACATTGGTCCAACGAGGCTTTCCCGAATCAGCAGCCTCGATGGCAGTTACAATATCAGCGTCTTTTCTCAGTTCTTCGCCTAATCTCCGCAGCAATTCGCCGCGTTCAGTACCGGTGAAATTTTTCCAGGTTTTGTCAAAGGCATTGCGAGCAGCAGCAACCGCTTTGTTGACATCTTCTTCTCCGGCAGCATCCACCGAGCAAATCACCTTTTCGGTAGTGGGATCGATAGATTCAATCGATTGTCCACTTGTGGCAGGCACAAACTCATTATCAATAAATAATCCGGTGGGCTGGTCGTAGGTGACGTTGTGGACAGTAACAGAAACCATTATGCTGGGTTACTCGGGTATCGTCTTGGTAAAGTCGAGGCGACTGTTCGCCACTTATAGATCGGTGCGTCTTATCCTGTCACGTGAAATTTCACATCTGGGTCTCGAATGCCACAACGTGCTCATCACCAGCAGATATATACATGCATATATATGTTGAACCCATGATTTTATCAATTTTCTATAATAGAGACAATGTGCCATCAGCAATATTCAGATCATACTGTAGGTAGCTTAGATGAGCATTCTCTGTGCACAATCATATTGACGCGATCATCAATGGAAAGGTGATATCAATTATATTTACCGATAGAGTGATAGAATCAACGTTAGTAGCACAACTCTGATCTCATTCTTGACTACGGATAATGTCTGTTAGCTTGCGGATTATAACCTACGTGAGCATGCATAGACCTTGAGGTTATGTGGTTGGGTACCAGGTCGGGTGACAGTCCACAGTCAGTTTGTAGTAGAGGCCAGGCGAGGTTATCGTTATGTCATCTAGCTACCCAACCTGGTAATTAAATTATTTAAACCCGAGAACCGAGTCGGCACGTAGCAAAATATTACCTACTCATCACATTGAATAAAAGGAGAATGATAATCTGGTCCGCCAGCTTGATCTGATATGATAATGTGCGCAGGGAGATTATCAACGTCATCAGCATCGAGTGCATAAATCGTGCATATGCAGAAGAGGTGTGTGACCCCAATTTCAATACTGAGGTTTCCAATTCACTATCACAATTTGATTCTCATTACTTGCACTATATTTAAAGTGCTATTTGCATCCTCAGAGTTTTATAGCGCCAACGCAGTATTCTCCGTGATCTTGGATCAATCTCTTGGCAGATTTATTCGGGATGTCTTCGATCTCGTTGCACCGAGCAACTACCGGAATGGATATCCGAGTCATATAACTACTGTATTGGAGCCATTTTTAAACCTGTTATGACGTTGTTGAATCTATAAATTGATCGACCCTACCTAAAAAGCTATCCCACAGTAGCCTACTTCTAATATATTAGCCGGAAAATCTAGCCGGCTGGCTCGGTATGACGTGATCGTGGATATATACCTGTCTATCGACGTCATCAGGTGCATACAAGATCTATATACTACTTTGGCTAGATCTACAGTCACTAGAGCCTAGGCAAGGCGATCCCTAAATAGCAAATATTGAAGCCTGTAGTAGTCAAACTCGAGGCTCGGAGATACTGGGTTGTATTCTTGGTATTCCCCACGTTTTACTGCCCTAGATCATATTTTCCATGCTGCCAAGAAACGGAGCACTCGAATAAATGCCTTGGGTGAGGGTTACATTTAGCTCTCCATGACGTAATCAAGCCGTTAATTTCTCGTTTAAACCAAAAAAACACAGGAAAAAAAACTAAAAGGCATATCCACGTAGTGGGGTATGCAAAGTAGATAGTGATGATTCAGTTCACCAACTTAATCTCATATTGTAAGGCGTCCAAGATCGATTATCAGTATTATCAAGTAAGATCAGGAGACGGCAAAATACTAGTTCAGGTTTTCAGGTTAATTCTATACTACTTCTCTAACTGTGCGTTGCTCGAGGTGTTCAATCCACCTGTTAATTTTCCAATGGCTAGATGCCTTGTCCCAATAAAATGTAGCTCCAGGTCCGTTGACGGTCCTAGTGGCCAATGATATCACTTGGCGATAATGTAGAGCTTGCTCCAGTCTAGCTCAGGAGAGATTAATGGTCCTGTAGCACTAATACCTGATGTATCAAGACTGTTTCAAGCATTTGCACTATTATTTTTTGTTGGAAAATGCTGGCAATCATTCGCATATCCCTCCCAATATCGCAGTACAATCTTGATGATATTTGTGCATCATCTCTGCATGATTGAATGCACCTCGTTATGTGCCAAGCTCTGGACTCCAAGTACATAATCAGACTCATCGCGATCTTTTCCGTTATGCCTTCTGATTATCATGATCAAAAGCATGACACCTTTTACGGCACAGAAAGCGAATTTAGTACTGAGCCAAGTGAAACTGTGCCTATACACCACACTCGGTTTTCACAGCTCCTTTTGGGACTCAAATCCCGCCCAGTGCCCGATGCTCCTGGAAAGATGCCCGAGCATAGGGCCAATATTTTCTCCCGAATTATCTGGTCGTGGCTTTCGCCTTTAATGTACACTGGTTTCAATCGCAGCTTGGAGTTTAACGATGTTTACGAGCTAGATGAAAGAGATAAAATGGATAAAAAGATGCGCGTGTACAGAGAGAAGGTTAAAGAGTACAAGGAGAAGGGATCACAGTCTCCGCATATGAAAGCTATCTTTTATATCACTCGTAGAGACCTATTGATTGGATCTCTTTTTATTTTTCTGTCAAACTCTGCCTCTATTTGTATGTCCGTCGTGCAGAAGATGCTCTTGAAACTTATCAAGCGCATCTACGAGGGTGAAGATGATATCTATGGCAAAGCAGTGGGTTACGCAGTTGCCCATACGCTACTGCTTGTTTTTTACATGACAACTCATGTGTGGAGTATCTACAAGTTATCGCGTTATGAATATGTTCTTCGTAATACACTCGTTACCGCTATTCACGATAAAACTCTCAAGCTTAGCGCCTACGGCCGTGCTCAGTACTTGCCAGATCATATTACTTCTCTTATCAGTGTAGACACACCACGTTTAGCATTGGCTGGCAGATATCTACTAAATGGTTTCATTATGCTTCCTTTAGTGGGTGTCGCGATTGGTTTATTGATTTGGTATATTGGTGCCATTTCCCTTATTGGTGATGCATTGATGTTTGTTGGTGTTTGTGCTTGCATGGTGTCTGGAAGATACATCAAAAAGTATAGGAAGCGGGCAAACGTTCATGCTGATAAACGAGTTGCTACAGTTCGGGATTCTGTTGCGCAAATGAACTCTTTGAAGTTATATGGATGGGAAGCCGCGTTCGAAAATATCGCTGCAGGAGCTCGCAAACTCGAGGAACACTACATGGTGTATATCATGAGAATCACTGCTGCAGCCAGTGCTGCCATTGAAATATTTCCTAGTCTTGCTGGTCTAATGGTGTTTGCAATCATGTCAAAGATTTATCATGAGCTGGAGGCCTCAAAAATCTTCCCGGCCGTGTCGCTATACTCTACAATGAGCCCTATGACTAGTGCAATCATATCTTGGTTCGTACGCGTGGCAGACGCTTATCCTGGTTTCAACCGTCTCGAGCTTTTCCTAGAAGCCGACGAAAATTACGAGTATATTGAGGCTGGGGCAGATGAAAAGAGAGCGGTATCAATTGTTGATGGTTCATTCAAATGGCTATCAGACCTCCCCAAGCCTGCCCAACCTAATCTTCGCCAGCGTTTGAAGATTATGTGCAAACTTATGCCTGTGCCAGAAAGGGCAAATGACCCTCGCATTCTTGACGGCCCCAGCGTCACTGGTGTTGATAGCGCTAACCTTGAGATTGCAAAAGGTGAACTTGTTGTAGTTGTTGGAGCGATGGGTTCGGGTAAATCCAGTCTATTGAGAGCTATTGCCGGACATATGATCAAAACTGGTGGATCTTTGGAAATAAATGGAGCTGTTTCCGCCGTACTGGACGATTTGTCCTTTAATACAAGTGTGAGGGATAATATTGTTTTCGGAGAGCCTTATGATGCGGCTAGATATAAAGCAGTTGTTCGTGCTTGCGCACTTGCGCGCGATATCAACATGTTTGAGAATGGAGATCTAACTGATGTCGGTGAAAAAGGCACTACATTGAGTGGTGGTCAGAAGATTCGCCTCGCCCTTGCCCGCGGGTGCTATTCCCCTGGTGACATTGTCTTACTCGACGATGTTTTCAGCTCAGTCGATGGTAGCGCTGGTAAAACGATTATGGATAAATGTGTAATGGGATTGCTCAGTACAAAGACCCGCATTGTGGTAACACATAACCCTAAACATTTGGAGCTCGCCGACAAAATCGTCTTTATGGTTGATGGCAAGCTGCGAGTTGGAACACTGGAGCAACTAAAAAGTAACCCCGAGTTCACCGACTACTTGAATGAAACCTTCCACGTTGAGGATGAAGTGAGTACCAATATCGTAGAAAATAATGTTGAGATCAATGTTTCCAACGTCAAACCAAGCCACAGATCGCTAATGACACAGGAGGGTCGTACTCGTGGTCCAATTGGAATGAGGGTAATTACTTCCTATTTGAAATTCACTGGATATCCCGTAAGGTGTTTTCTTATGATTATCTCTTTCATTATTCTCATGGGCGCTTTTAACGTTATGAAATCTATTTTCTTGAGTTGGTGGTCTGCAGACCGGTACCACAAGCCCAGAGGGTGGTACACCGGTATTTATGCTGCTATTGTTGTTAGCTACTGTTTGATCGAGGTAGCCTTTTGGTTTACAATGAGTAGAATGCTCTATAGAGCTACCTCGAGGCTTCATAATGCCGCTCTCAGAAATGTTTATCGGGCACCACTTTTGTTTTTCGATACAAATCCAATTGGTCGTATCGTAAATCGGTTTGGAAATGATTTGGCCATGCTCGACACTAAATGGTATGATCAATTTAATGGTGTTATTCCCGTACTTAGTAGTGCTCTCTCTGAGTACGTGTTGTTGTTTGTGTATGTCCCCTGGTCAATTATCGGTGTGGTGCCTATCGTTGTAGTAGGCGCTGCGTCTGCAACATACTATCGCTATAGTGGTACGGAGCTTAATCGGTTGATGAATCTTTATCGCGGATCACAGATGTCACGTATTACCGAAAACATAGACGGTGCTGATGTTGTAGTTGGATATGGTCGCCAGAGTCATTTTATTCAGAGAGTTTACCATGCAACCGACCGTACCCTCGCTGCTATGGTTCTCAATCAGGGCTCTATCTTTTGGCTTGCTTCTCATGTTGTCTTAACTTTCTATCCTATCGACTTCATTGTTGTTATGCTTTGTTGCTTCCGTGTTGTAAAAGTTTCACCTGCTACCGCTGGTCTGCTCTTTAGTACTTTGCCTAGTGCCTGTATGTCCCTCATTAAAGTTGTTCTCATTGGCTGTGAGACTGAGAAGTGTCTCAATTATATTGAGAGATTATACGAGTACGCAGAAGAAATTCCTCAAGAAACACAAGATGGAATTACAAGAGAAAGCCTCGGTCCTTGGCCATCTAAGGGAGAGATCGCGTTTGAAAATGTTTGCTTGCGTTATAACGAAGCTAGCCCCCTAGCCCTGGATAATTTAAATTTCAAAATCAATGCTGGTGAGAAGGTCGGTGTCTGCGGGCCAACTGGTGCTGGTAAGTCTTCCTTGCTCACTTGCCTTTTCCGTCTTACCGAGCTTAGCGGAGGAAAAATTACCATTGATGGTGTGGATATCTCTACTATTGAACTGGAGACGCTCAGAGCAGACTTAAGCGTCGTTCCTCAAAGTGCTGCTCTCTTTAAAGGCACAATCCGTTCCAACCTGGATATTCGAGGAGAGTTTAATGATGTTGAGCTCTGGAATACGATTAAACTGAGTGGAGCCACTTTTAAACTCGATGATGAGGTTGCAGAAGATGGAGCTAACTTGAGTATGGGAGAACAACAGTTACTCAACTTTTGTCGTGCTCTCGTGAAGCGCAGTAAAATTATAGCCCTGGATGAGGCTGTAGCCAGCGTCGATCCCGAGAAATATCATGAGATCCAGAAGGTCATTGCACAGCAGTTGCAGGGCTCTACTGTCATTTGTATCGCACACAGACTGCAGTCTATTATTGGCTATGATCGGATAATTGTAATAGACCAAGGCAGAATTGTCGAGATGGGCGCTCCTATTGACCTTTTCAACGCAAACGGCCTCTTCAAGCAGCTTTGCGGTGAATCTGGAATTGATAGCTCTATTATCGTGAACGCGACTACCTCTAGCGGTTGAAATTCATTGGTATCAAGAGTGTGACGAAAAAGAGTATTAGACGATGTAATGATTCTATAAATGTTTAACGATTGATATGTTGAAATTAATATATATTCCTTGGTGCCGCTGCGTTTGACCACTGACAGATTTTGGCCAGCAGTCACTCGGCAACCAGCTAAGACGAATCGCAGCACTGGGAGGGTGGACAAGATTATACGCGCTTAGCGCATAGAAATGGGAGTACAGCATAAGTTGAGAAACTGAGGAGAGAAAGGCGAATTGGGCCAGTTTGTTGAAGAGATAATAATTTTGGACAAGCACTTTCGAACCTAATGGCTCAGTGAGCTAACCCCACCATGTCCGCTTATGGTGACCACAAATCAAATCGTGTTTTCATCTAGCTTATTTCAAATATTAATCAATAAACCAGTATCTCTATACCACTCAGGCTTAATGTTGTGAATGAATCCTGCAGTTTCTCCGTCCCTTAAATGCTTCCCTTTTGTACGCACCACCCCAAGTCTTGCACAGTGCCAATAGTCCAGAAATAAGTAGCACGCACTAGTTTTATAGCAAGGATATATGGTCATTGAATCTTAAACCTCATGCGGATAGTAGTTTTTTATTTTTATCATCTTTGACCGGCTTTAGCAAAAAGTGTCAAAAAATCTACAGTACCTTCCGTTCTCGCATCGTCTCCGACTGCAATACTGAATAAGGCGGTATCAGGCTTAAATATGACTGATCAAACGGGAAGTCTTGCTGTCCTGATCCTATGACCGTAGACAGGTGTGTATTCTCTTTGTTTGCATACATCCTGAAACTATGGTCAGAAAAAATTGCCAAAATTGAGCTTTTTGGACATAATAACTAACCACAGTCAGTCATCACATGCTTAAAATCTATAAAATTATTCTTATAACGCGTGAAAACTTTTCATTCTGCAGATAAATCACCCCAGAGACTATGCATGATGCAGTGTGATGCACCTAACATGCAAGCTTGGCGCGAGGTGGTGATATGTGGCTGATCATACGGCAAGTTAGCTGATGAAACATTTGTCTACTCTTATATTCAGCAACTAGTATTCTCTATGAATCTATCCTGAGATTTGTTGGCAGCATCATATGCCTAAACTCAACTCAACCCCGCGTTGTGGTATTATATTAATCAAAATTCTGGCCTGCATTCGAGGAAATCGAGATAACGGATTCATCAAGTGAATATCTCCCTGTCTCAAAAGGTTCTCCGGTAATTTGGGCCTGAGATTTAGGTCGGGAATCGAAAATTCAAGTAGTTTTCTAAGTGTCTTGAGCTAGAGATTTACACCCTCGCCGTAGATGAGTACTTATTGTCTCGAATGATTATTGAGACACTCTTTGTTCTATTCGGCGCGCGCCATAACACGTCTCTAAGCTCAGCCTAAGGCAGCGGTACACCCACAAGCGTTCACAGAAACGGAACCAAATCTTGAGAATAATTCAGTGCTTTCACTAATGGCTTTTATACCGTTATTTTGTGGATTACTGACTGTGCTATTTCAATATTATTGTTGCTTTAGTGTGATGTTCTGGACTATCATACGTGGTGACTATGTCCCTCAATTGGCTATCATAATGACCCATATTATCAAGACTACGCAAATAATCCCAAAACAAATAATATTTCCATCAAAAAAGAACTACAACAGCATAAACCGCTATAAAATAACTATACATTATGCAAACAAGGTACACGATCAGCCCAGTATAAAGTGCAGAGCATCCCTGAGGGTGGGGCGATAGACGTGACGTGAAAATTTTGTAAATTATTGACCTATCAAATGGATAGGCAAGGTTACACATTTGGTCAATTCATGCGCTGAATCCAGTTACAGCACCACCCGTAGTAACTGCCATAACCTTGTATGTCTTGCCCATGTGCATTGGGTCAGTCAAACGTTTATATGCGCTCGCTACACGCTCTTTGCCTTCATTTGATTTTTGTGCTTCGTGAAGGATTGTGGCACGGGCTCCAATTCCCATAGCATGGAGCCAATTATCCTGCCTCTCGGGGCCATCAACGTGAAGTCCCTCTTTTTCAAAGATATTCTTGAGAGAGATAAAATCTACGTCGGCGGTCAAATCAGCAGATCCAGGCTCTTCAAATGGATCCACTTGCTTGTGGTCTTTGAAGCCACGGAAGGTATTTGAAGGGATAGTCTTGAGAGGGCCATAATCCATAATTAGAGCACCACCAGTGCTTTGTCTGAGAATAGATGCCATTTGTTTCGTAATATCCCAAGCCTCTGGGCAAACTTCTATTTGACTTAAAAGGCCCAACTGAGCGTAACGGGGTTGTGCAGCGATGGCACGATCAGTGATTGTGCTCTCGCCTAAAAAGGGAGAAAGCTCTTTTTCGTTATTAATTCCGACCAGTCGTTCCTGCCATCCTTTCTCAGTTTTCTCGTACTGATGAATAGGTAAAGCGTCAAAGAACTCATGGGCAACAATATATGTGGGGAGATCCTTCGCAGGGACTTGAGAGGTGAGTTCATACCATTGCAGGGGTTTTGAGTATTTTGCCAACGACTTATCTTGGATATTTGAAAGGGTCTTACTTGCCTCAACGAATTCAATGCGCTGAATAGCCTCAAAAAATGCCGGGAAGCTTTGGGCAGCTCGCAGTAGATCGTCCATAAGCGTACCTCTTCCAGGCCCAAATTCAACAAGACGGATTTTCGATGGTTTTCCCATATTAAGCCACTGGGTAAGAATATTGATACCCACGAGTTCACCAAACATTTGAGAAATTTCAGGTGAGGTCACAAAATCACCTTTTGAACCAAATGGGTCTTTTTTCATGTAATAACCATATTCGGGGTGGGTGAGGCACTGCTTCATATAAGAAGCAATAGTTAAAGGGCCTCTTGATTCAATCGCTTGCTTCAAGATCCTCGAGAGCATTTGGTTAGGAGTAGCGGTGGCGGAGATCGTGGCGGGGCCCCCTGTTGAAACAAGTAAAATTCGCTTAAAAAAAGAATCACAAAAAGTATTAATTAATGTACGTGAGATTTAAGGCTCAATAAATATAAACTCAATTTGCTTTGTGTAATATCATGGAAAGTTAAAGATATTTTCTTGCGTCGGTGGCGTTAGTTCATCGCCTTCGTCAATATCACTATCATAGTAATGTGCCAGTTTCTCGGCGATCATTTCTTGAGCTTTGGGTAAAGAAACCACGGGAGTAGTACAGGATGAAACAGGTGCAACCGAGTCATCACGCTCAATAGTAGCTTTCATGAGCGCTTGTAGCCATTGATGCATTTCTTGTTCTGATTCCACGGCGAAATGATGCACGCGAGGAGCAGTGAATGAGACGCCCTTTTTAAATCCGGGGCCTGGGGGGATCAATTTGAATCCATATTTGCCAGCACCAAAGGAAGCAGCATGGAGACTCACTAATTTATCGTCGGGACCAAACTGTACCGCCTTGTGACCAGTAATATCAATGAGTCCTCGCTCTTTGGTGTCTTTAAAGTTGCTGAAATAGGATAACCGTGTTCCATGAAGCGTGAAAAAGCGACCCTTCCAGCTTCCTACACCCATTCCACCTCTTTTTTGCATCCATCCCGAGTGATCGGCCAATTTCGCCGATTCTTCGGCAGTGGTCTCTTTGATACCTTCAAGGAAAGCAGAAGTCTTTTGCTTTACAAGAGAAGGCTTCAAGTATTGCGATGAAGCATTTTTGAGTCCTTTAAACCGATTATCTTTGGAATCAACGCGACCAAGCCGACCGTTGCTAGCCGATGGTGAAGAAACTTGTTGTGGAGTACCAGTGCCACTTAGAATCGAAGAAACACTGGAATGACGGCGATGATGGCCTCCACTAGTAGCCTGAGCCTCACCAACACTGTGTTTCTTTGGTGACATTGACTCGCCATTCACGTCGCTAGCAGAGCGGCTATGGCGCCTATCCTGCCAACTAGGCATTGGGCTACCCAGTAACTGGGCATTGCCATTATTGCTCATACTATTATGGTTACCGCTGCTGCTCATAGTAGTATGACGAGAAGTTGCTATCGAGTCCATACGGCCAAATTGTGCAGAGCTTGATCCGCCACTAAAGTATCCTCCTCCACTAGCATATCCACCAAATGAACCTGCTCCACCACTACTAGTACCATTTCCGGTGGTACCGGGGAGGTTAGGCGAAGAGTCGAAATTGTCACTTGCTTCATTTGTTTCTGGCCGTTGTGGGATTGGCATGTGACCACCAACTCCATTTGATGTTGCTTCTTGCTGAGGCGTAGTTCCGTATTGTCTCAGGCCATCAATCTCTTTAGAAATTTCAAACCGAGTACCAAAGCTAGGGATATCGAGCTCCTTCAACATATTTGAATCCATCTCCAATAAAATCGCACCGGTAATCTGGTGCTGAACAAATCTTTCCGCAACTGCTTCACTGTATTGTTTACTCAAGAAGAATGTTCTCACGTCGTAGGGGGTCCAGTACATTACACTTTCGGGATTGGGGGTGCTGTGGGCGGCGATATCATAAAGGGCCTGATCAATATCGGAAAGAGTAGCGGTAATATCATTTGAATGTATCTCATTTGAAGATACTTCGCTCGTGAAAACTTTGGGGAACAGCCCCGTTTTGTTTGTGGTCAAGTTGCGCCCAATGTACCATGAATCACCAAACTCGGCATCGTCCTCAATTACTTCAACATAATCTCCTTTAGAAATATCCAGTTCGTCTGGAGAACGACCTTTAAAGCCGTGAATTCCTATGAGGTATTCAACCATTATGGCAGGAGTGTCAATGAGTAAGCGGTTTCAAACAAATCGCTGAAACTTGAGGCTGTGGACGAAAAAAAGCCCCCGAATAAATGGGTGAGATGCGACCAATTGGCACTTTGCTGGCACTAAAATCAAATTAGTCGCTATGTCAAACCTAGTGTAGATATGTATTTTATGAGCGTAACCGGAAACCCGGTGGGGTGACGATTTATCCAAAACGCGTGTTTTTATAGGTATATATTGGTGGTATACGTGTTCAACCTGATTCAACAATAAAGAATGGCGATTATATCCCGATAACCTGCAAAATGCCCCAACATAGAAGCTGCAGCCGCCACATCGCCTGCCAGTGGCTCATGTGGCAAATATGCACTCTACCCTGCAGCGTGGCAGGATAATATAATTCCCGATTAGGAACCTCCCATAACGACCCCAGAGGTTCATCGAATATAGAATATAGTTTATACTTAAATTTATCTTGTCGTTACTTTATATAAATAGGAAATAAAAAGAAAAATCCCAAGATTTCATTACTTTTTTTTTGGTGTGAGTGAGTATGAAGGGCATTCATTCACTTGAGCCTTGGTTCAAGAAGCTCAAATGAACACAAAAGATCCTTGTCTACATTCATGATTGCACCATGGTTGTCGAATTCACCGCAGTAATTAGGGGCACTAAATACAGTGACTAGGCGGCGCTGAGCAAAGAACTCGTAGCCATCTTGGACCACCATATGGCCTCGAGCAACCAGATCAAAATCGAACCGGCGGCAAAAGTCCTCAAGCACTCGCTGACCAAAACAAAACGAAACTCCACGGTCATTATCGCACCATTCCTTGGTTTGGGAGTCCGGGTCGCTCCACAGTAGGTCGCTTATCAACCCCGAGTCAGGAACGTCGGTAGGGCGGTGGATGTTTGTTATTTGTTTTAAAGACTGCAAGTCAGGGCTCAGGCCTCCATGAACACAGAATATTTTACCACCAATCGTAGCGGCAATGGGCAATGTATTGAAAACATCCACAAGCGTACGCCATGCCTTGACACTAGATCGGCGTTTACATTCATCGTAAAACCCGTATACTTTTGTTACATTGGCCGATTCATGGTTACCGCGTAGTAAAAAAATATTACCCGGATACCTAAGCTTGAGGCACAGAAGCAGCATGATTGTCTCCAAGCTCTGCTTGCCTCTGTCGACATAATCGCCTAAAAACAGATAATTTGTCTTTGGCGGCATCCCACATTTTTGAAAGATTCGTAATAAATCTTGGAATTGGCCATGGATATCACCAACAACCTTAACCGGGGTCGCGAGCTCCAACAGAGCTGGCTGGCTCAAAAACATTTCTTGAGCGGCCTGGCACACTCCTTTAATCTCATCAACGCTCATACAAAATTGTTTTGAGCGAGACCGTACGCCATTCATACAGATTCTGCGGATATAACTGTTGAGGGGCATCTTGAGACCAGGAGATGAAGGAGGCGAGCCCTCGGGGCTCGTCATGGGGCTCTCATCACTACTGACAGAACTTAGTGATCCTACGAGCTGTGGAGCCTGTAAATGGTCCCGAACGCTCGGGGGAGTGCTTTTTATCCCCTTGACGGTAATCCCCGTGGCGACGGGAGAGCTCTCTCCGCGGCCAAAACATCTATCAAGGGTTAAAGCAGTGTCAGACCGTTGTTTTGGTTGAAGATAATCATCGTGTTGGATTAGTTCGGCGTCCAAATCGCTGAGGAGTCGCGGACGCATATTTTTGGGCAGACTCCTCTTTCGTATACCTCCAGCATCATCGTCGTCTTCTACTGCAATACTCGTCTCGCTTGCCATGACATTTTTACCGGTATTTTTTGAGACGGTGGTTCCCATCAGCTGGTGAAAGGAACGATTTAACCGATTATATATATCATGCACGGTCATGTGAGTTTATGTAAGTGCGCAGTTTTGTGCGCCCGCTACTGCCAAGTGGCCTGCATATTCCCTAGTGTTTGCCGTTTATATCCAGAGAAAATAAGTTTGTTTTAGCGTAATTGATATTTGGGATGCTGCCATGGAGATTAAACTATGCGCGGTACTAGAATTGTTTATATCAATGGGGCGGTTTTCATGCAATTGGGGGGGGGGGATCCGCAGTACTACCTGCGACCCTCGATAAGGTGGCTGGTATGTGCCGAATGAATTCACATTAGACTATTTGTGCGAATTACATTGAACTTTAATTTAGCCGTCCTCAGACGGGCCGGCGGCCACTTGCTCCTTTCCCCCGCATTTCGCCATGCCACACATGCAGACCCCTTACATTAGTAAGCACGATTCCTTAGTGGAATAACTTCGCTTATTCGCCCCTTGGTTGCCATGAAAACGCACAACAAAAATTTAGAACCGACCCCAGGTTGGGCCCTTATTTGCTAATTATGCCAATCGGCCATACATTTCTCGCGCGTTGCATGGCTACCGTACTGCGGCTCGTCGGTTAGGTAATGACGGTGTATCGATGACCTTCCAACAACACCAAAAAGCAGTGAACACCAAAAAGCAGTGAAAAAAAATGAATATTTGCCAAACTTTTCCTAGTAGCTGAAGCTACTTGTCGGGTTTATTCCTGCTGCTAGCTTGTTGACTACGCCGGGCTAGTGTAAGTCAATACCTTCTCATTTATGAAACACTGTTGAAATTGGGGGCTCGCTTAAGTCACGAGGGGTCGTGCGCGTGACCGCCGCAAACACACGCCCAGTCCTAATCTGGTTATTGGGATATGTACCCTTTTAAATTGATGCAAACAAATTGGGTAATAGCCATAAAGTAGTTATGCTGGCATCTGAGGCTTGGATCTAGATGTTATAGGTGTGCATCGAGAGGTAGAGAAAAATTACTGAATTGCGTTCAATAAGGAAGAATATTTGTTTGATATTGTAATTGACTCGTGCTAATACGTTTAGTGTAGCGCAATATTTCATTCACGGTGGCACATACAATCCATTGGAGCTTTTGACAATGATAAACTCGCTATTAAACTTAAACCAATAAAAGTTTTATTTATGTATGCTCAGCTATTCTAATCGTTCATTGTTTACGGCGATTTACTTCTTGTCTCCTCTCGTCTACAACCATTAAGAGCACTAGGGACTGTCAGATTGCATAAGCACCATGGTCGACAGATTCGGGTCTCACTCTACGGAAAGATCAGATGAAATTAGCTCTTATTTAATTAGACAAGCCCGCAGATCAGCTAAAGGAGCCGAGGAACTTGAGCAGGTGGGGACTTCCTCTACCGTTTATGTCGGTAACCTCTCGTTCTTCACAACTGAAGAACAAGTATACGAACTGTTTTCAAAAGCTGGTCCAGTTAAAAAAATAATCATGGGCCTTGACCGTATTAATGAGACTCCTTGTGGATTCTGTTTTGTCGAGTACGACTCACACCTCGATAGCCTCAGAGCTGTTCGATACTTGGACTCGACCAAATTGGATGATCGTATCATTAGAATTGACCGTGATCCGGGATTTGTAGAAGGACGTCAATACGGACGAGGTCAATCAGGTGGCCAGGTTAGAGATGAACTCCGAGAAGACTATGACGCGGGCCGTGGTGGATACGGAGGCAGAGCACGTAAATAAACTTATATAAAATGGCATAATGTATACACACAGTGGATGAGGATCGTATTTGGTGTGCTTTTAGAAGACCAGAGCCTACGATCAGAGGTTGAGACTCCCTGTGACGTGAGTGATCACAATATAGACGCGCTGGTCAAATTTAAGTACATGAGCCCAACATATCCAAGCCGTCTAAATTCAATTGTGCACTGAAGATACAAATACTTTAAATGAATAATCGAGAAATGTAAATAGGCTGTTTTGGCCTTGGCTGGTAATGACAACACCGGTCGGGAACTCAATTATTTGTGTCTAGTCCTCGGAAAGCCAGCTGACCACGAGAAGTTGGTATTATTCACTAATTATTATATATGCAGCACTTGAGCCCATATACGTCATAGTAGCAGAGCTAATAAACCACAACTTCGCCAAAACAGATATCATCTTTAATTTCCATAATAACTAAGGACATAACACTCTCAGGTGCCTGTGCGATGCATTCACCACGGTGATTTCACACCGCACTCTTTCCAGTAGGCTGCCAACCGCCAGAAGGGCCACAATAATTAGCCATGATGGTAGGGATTTTATAATGTTTTGCATAACCTTTAAGCAGTTCAGCATCCTTGTCATAACCGCCAGCACTCGACACGGAGTTTAGATAAATTTCAGTACCCATACTAAAAGTATTTCTTACATGCTTATCGGTTGCCCTGCATCTGCACAAATTGCGAGCCCAAGGTTCACGTTGTGGGCAGAGAAAACAAACTCCGTACTACCTTGGGAAAAATAGTCCGAGTCACCAGGATGCAAGTGGATTTTTTTATAAACACGAATCTCTTGCTTGTAGGATATTATTAGCGCGCCAATTGCCGAACGGCCATTCGCAACTTTCAATGGAGCACCGACTATAATAGTCATACTGTGTTGATCCGATAGTTCTTGCAACGGCTGCAAGCGTGTATCATTTTTTTCTATGGCGAGGTTTAGTGAAATATCGGGTTCATAGCCTGTCAGAGACAACTCGGGAAAAAGAAGCACATCGACTTTAGCAGAGGCTGCTGCCTTAACCAGTCGTTCATAATGCATATTTTCACCAATGGACCCGCGTGTTGGCGGAAATTGTGCCGCTGCTAACCTCAATTAACTGCTCATTTGGATTTTTATCTCGAGAAAACCTGATTTATTGGTTGAATTACACTTGGTCCAGTCCCCAGTCTGACCTTCGGGTTGGTAACAGTGCACTCCCAGGTAGTCTTACGTACAGTTATGGCAAGATCCGAGCTTCTGCGATATCTCTATCTAAGTCATTTGAAGCAAATTTTCGTGGCTAAAATCTATCAATAGAGCCTTGAGCACTCATATTCACTTATAGTTACGTCTTTTAGTTGCACCTAGCCGCGCCTTTTCTCGAACTGGAGCAGCTTCTAAATAACTGAGGCAATGAAGATTGGAAATTTACAATTACTTATTTTACCTCTCAATTCACGCGGGGTACGATTATTTAGGCTAATATATCAACATAAAAGTATGACAATAGCCGTAGCTCGTAAAGTACGTATTACAATACATAAAATGAATACATTTCATGCCTGAGAAAACATATTATATATAATAACTGTTTATGATATTTTAATATCCCGAAAATTCTCAGGAAAGCCGCGAAAAGCGATACTTTTTATTCTGCCCGTCACGTGATCAGACTGGACACACATATGGAATGTCAAAAAAATTTTTCGTAGCGGACTTAGCTCAGTTGGGAGAGCGCCAGACTGAAGTAACTTCGGTCCTGTAATCTGGAGGTCCTGTGTTCAATCCACAGAGTTCGCATTCTTTTTTTAATTTTTTTGCCCCTCCATTCACATTTTTTCAAGCCTACTTGATCTAGCTTTGAATCCTAACGTACTTTATACCTAAGCTATTACGATAAACACAGGTTAAAGCAATACTTTTTTGTACGGCGACTTTGTTACTATTAAATGTTTGATGGCCATTTAACCCTCAAATATTCAGAGAATCAAACAAGCCATCTACCTGCCAATGTTCGTCGAGCATTTAAAGAGCAGGAGGAAGACGAGTTGAATGAAATACTAGGTGGAAAAGAGCGCTATAATCTTATTGAAAAAATCGAGAGCCAAAATGGTTCCGTTGAGTACCGAGGATTGGCAAGTGGAGGTACTTTTACTCCTTCTGAAGATGAAGATGGAGCTTTTGTCTACTACAACAAATTGACTCTTGGAACGAGTCGACCGGGTTCAACTGTAGTGGGCCCTACAGCGGAAATTTACAACAGGGCAAAGTTTGGATTGGAAAGTTGTTTGCGTAGTAAAGTGCCGCCTAAAGTCTACGGCAATACCCCACAGTTTGAGAAATTCAAGTTGGCACGACTCAGTGAAAGGGCAAAGGCGATATTGAATAGAAGTAACTTCAAAAAAGATAAATATGTGGAATATTCAAAGCAGCAAGATCCATACTATCGCCATTCAAGAAAGTTCAAGCATCAGGCGCTGGCAACGAACTTGCTGCATGTTTGTATGCTAAAAGGGAATTATGACCAGGCATGGAGAATATTTGTGATTCTTATACGGGCTCCGTATGCCGATATACGCATGCTTGGTCGAATTGCTGCCGAACTATTAAAATGGAAGACAGGTGACGATACTAGACTGCTTGAATGGATGGTGAGTGCATTCCCATTTAATATCCCGTGGCTAAGAAGTATTGAAGGCAAGCAAATTATTAATCCTCATGTATTGAGGAATCCAATGCTTCTCTCTGACTTGATTAGTGCCAAGTGCGTTCGCGATGGTGCACAAGCGGCTTTAGATCGTCTACAGAATGACATTGATGTTGAGCCAGTCACCTCGGAGCCACAAAATTGGGCAATGTGTGGTATTCTGGCCTGCAAAATAGCCGACTGGAGATTGGCAGGCAAAAGCTTTGAGCAAGCGTCTAAGCTGGGTGGATATATTCCGCAAAAGCTAATTATTACTGTCGAGGCTAAATTGGGAAAATCGTTGGATATTACTCGGAGGGATGCCTATGAGGAATCGTTTCAGCTACGAGAAGGTGACGACCAAAGTGCTGATGAAGCTGAGTCTGTGGACAACGAACCCGCAGCCCATGAGGGCGGCCAGGATGATTCTGACAGTGTGCAGGATTCTGACAGCCCTAAAAGTGTATCTGATGTTGAAGGTATTCAGAGGATCAATATAAGGTCGCTTGTTCCCAATTCTATAACCACAATTCCTGTTGATGAAGCCGACAGTGACCGTAGTGGCGGCGATGATGCACCTCTAGCCCGTTACCAGGACCCAATTAATGGTAATATAACGTTATTGAATTCTGATACAGCAGGTGAGAGAAGTGAACTAATTCTCCCTTCGAGTCCTGTGAGGGCAACAACGGTCGCTCCTGAGACTGTTGTAACAAGCGAATCAAGTTCCTCTTCCGAAGAAAGTAGCAGCGAAGATGATCACAACGATGACAAGAGCGACAATTCTACGCCTAGCAGCTCACCTGCCGCTAGTGACGGTGAACATGTCTTTGGGTCTCCTGTCCTTGATACGTCTAGTCAACCGGCAATTCACCCTAGCGATTTCGAGCCTGAACTGGAGCCTGATAATACTATTCAACAGGATAGTAATGATGATCATAGGGCAGATCCAAATCTTGAGTCTTCACAACCAATATCCATTGAGGCATTCAAAAAAAAATTTAAAGTGAGGTCCAATTCATCAACTCGCGAGTCACTTGGAAAACGTACCTTCCCCCTGGCCGGCCGCAGAGGTGCTGCTCCTTCAGTCACTGACTCAGGTACAGTGGAGAATTTACCAAAGCGTCGTCGCACTAGAAAAGAAGACTGGAACGAGGGTGCAAGTCTGACCACAAGTCCTGTGTTGGGTGAAGAGTTTATTGAAAGAGTTGAAAACGATTGGCTAAGTGAGTTCAACACCCAAAGCCCCGAGGATATCAACTATTATGAATAGCGCCTTTTATTTATTTTATTTATTGCATGGTTTTTGTTTGTCTTTTGGTTATAGTAACGAGACCTTTGAAGTTAGATTATGAATATATAAATTCCGAGGATGAGTGATCTATACAGCTCGCAGCACCTGTGATAATAGATAGCAGCAATAGCTGTAATGTTAGGCGTACGGTGGCCGTCCTCACATCTATAATGTAGTAAATCGAGCGCTGCGCTGGTGCGTGTACGTGAAGCCGTAGGAATTGAAATGTTTCCAGTATTCGACAGAGTTTACTGAGAAATTAACAATTGACCAAAACTGGCTAATTGAACCCAATACTCAACCCTCCCACCCACTATATCTCAATTTTTACGAGTATACTCCTACTTTATCAATTGTACAGATTTATTCCTTTGTTTGACAACGAGATATGTAGTTTATGAGGGCAAGTTCTAAGAATCAGCGATATTTACGGCTCCGCAGTGCATCATCTTACTATAATGCAAGAGAATAGCAATTTCACTATTTTCTATAGTATTACAGACGGGATGATTGTCACACGGCGATCATCCCCACGCCTACTGTGACATCATACTGGGCACCTAGATGTTGCTTGACGAATGCATGCAGATTCATCTGCAGCTGGCCTAATATAAAGACTCAGGCGATTCTTGAGCTCTGGAATAGCTACCAAAGCACCGGACCAACGTCTTTGTCGTCAAATCCCTCATGAATCGACTTGACGAAGGACAGAAAGTAATTTTGAAATTCTGGGTAGTATCAACGATGATTGTCATTTTTGTTTCATTGTACATTACGCATAATTACGATATATAATGGCGATATGTGCGAGGAAAACTATTCAATGTTCGCTGTAGCTATGCTCGCAGGTGTCACGTAGTCCTAGCGCTGCCCCATTCTACATAAACTTCCACTCCTTCATTTTTTTATAGTACTATTCCCTTACACACTCATTGCTATGCTTACACTTATAAGTGCGGGTCACCCGACTTTAACGCGTTGTAATTAGGTGACTAAACCGACGCGTCTGGTCATGAAGATCCATAAACTCGTGGTAAACAATTTCAAGTCGTACAAGGGTATAACTGAGGTTGATTTTGGCCAAAATTATTTCAGTGCAATTATTGGCCCCAATGGCGTGGGAAAATCCAACCTGATGGATGCTATTTCGTTTGTGTTTGGCTCTTCACTGGTGGACCTCCGGACAAAGACGTACCTCGACCTTATTTGGCGCGATCCCGAGGGAGGATCCGAGACTCAAACTGCTTATGTTGAGGCCCATTTCGAAACTATTGTTTTCAGACGCGAACTTGGCGCTGATGCGACCCATTTTGTCGATAATGAGCGGGTCTCTGAACAAGAATATCTTGATGCACTTGCGGAAATTGGAATTTCCAAACAAAAGAATTCGTTAGTTTTCCAAGGCTCGATAGAAAAAATGGCTAGTTTGAGTCCCACTCAACTGGGAGCGTTGTTTGAGGATATCAGTGGCAGCGACGACTACAAATCCGAATATGAAGAACTGGCAGCACAAGTTGCAACAAAGCGTCAAGATGCAACCAGTGCCGGTCGTGCTCGTTCAAAGCAACTGACTTTGGTCAAGAGACTCAGTACTGGCCGCGAAGTGGCCCGTGAACGCACGCGGCTCACCACACAAATTGACCGACTTGCTGCCAAGGAAAACAATCTGAGACTTGCCATTCTTGATTGCCGTGTTAGTGAATGTGAGCAAGAAGCCAAGCGACTTAAGCGTGAGAAAAAGCTTGCCGCCAAAAATCAAGTAACCAGTACTCGCGAAGCACAACTAGTCAAAAAACAGCTGGTAAGCACTATTAGAGAAATTCAAAAGTATGAGGATGATTTGCGCAGTACTCAAAACTCTGCCAAACGGGCTACTGCTGGCCTGCTCAGTGCTCAATCACAGCTCAGTACTGCTACTCATAAACTCGATGATATCGAACCCCAACTTGAATGTGCTCAAGATGAGCTTAAGCTGTTTGTTTCTGAGACAGCTAAACTTGAAGCAGCGCTAGCAACTAGCAAGAAGAATTCTCAAAGGTTACTCGACGAAATCCCTCAATACGAGGGTGATATGGATATTTACAACGAGTGTAATCAACAATTTGAGGTTGAAACAGCACTTGAGCAGGCAGAAATCGACCGAATCCGCCGTAGATCATCTGCACTGGAGGCGGAACTCGATGCTCTCACTACCCAATTGCAGTCACACCAAACAAGAACGAGCCAACTGCGTCACCAGCAAAAAATGGCCGCACTAAAGGTTAAGGAATCCCAAGCCAAGGAGGAGCGTTATACTCGTCAAGAAACAGATATAAAGGAGGAATATGAGCTTGTGATGCAAGAATTGGGTCAGACTCGAACCTCAGTTAGTCGCCTAGAGAACAAACTACGCACAAAAGCTCAGAAACTCAAGGAGATGCAAAGTGACAAGAGGCGTACAGAGCAACGCAATTCCTTGCTTGAACGAGTTCATAAGCTTAAGCGCAAGTTCTCGGGTGTTGTGGGTGTCGTGTATACTCTAATTCAGCCCAAGGAGGAGCAATTCACTTCTGCTGTGGACTTGATTTTGGGTGCTAATTTCAATGCAGTTGTAGTCGATAGCATTTCCACTGCTAAGCAGTGCATAGAGTTTGCTCACAGTAATAATCTCGGAGCAATGACATTTTTGCCCCTTGACGGTCTTACCCCAAAGACTATTGATAGTCGTCTTCGATCAGTTGAAGGTGCTCGCCTCGCTATTGATGCTGTCAACTATGAGCGAGAGTTTTCTGCTGCTGTTGCATATGTTTGTGGTGATACTTTACTATGTGATTCTACTGATATTGCTTATTCTCTTCGAGCCCAAGATTACCGCGTCAAGCTGGTTTCTATCGATGGTACTGTTTTACAATCCAATGGTATTGTTACTGCTGGTAGCTACGAGACAAACCGCTTTGACAAAACGAGAGCCGCCACATTGAGATCCGAAGTTGCTGAGCTAGTGGAGGACCTCAAGAGCCAAAAGTTTGACGAGACAGCCCTAAGCGAAAAGTCGTTTAGCATATCCGAACGTCTCGAAGTGATCAAAACCAAGAAAACCCAGCTTGCTGATCAGCTTGCACTTGAAAACACTGCTTTGGAAGCGTTTAGCAAGGACTTGCAATCTTGTGAGCGTAAACAGCGGGACCTTGAGGATCTTGAAGAGTCAGTTAGAGGAGAGCTCCACGACTGTGAACTGGAGATGAATCAAGTCAAAAGAGGGTTTTCTTCTCTTAAAAAACAAATTTTCAAACCATTCACTGAAACTTGTGAGGTTGACATCAATACTTTCCAAGATTCTCAGGAACGCCGTACAAAACTTATTGCCGATAGAAACAAGCAAAATGCTCGCCTCGAGGAGGAAATTGGATATGCTCGCTCCAAACAAGAGGCTGCTCGAGCTAGAGTAGAGCTTTTGCAGGATCAACATACTAAATTGAAGGAGTTGCAGACCAGTGCCATGCCCAAGATCGAGCAATGCCAAGATACTCTTGCAAGTTCTAAAGAAGCAGTCGCTGCGCTCCAAGACCAGATCAATATTGCAGAAGCCGAGGTTGAGAGCTTGAATGCCCAGCTAGTTGAATTACAGGGCAAAGAACTTGATCGAGGCGATGAGACTGATGAGCTCGACGAACAAATAAAAAGCCTCGAGGAAACCTGCCGCAAGACCGAGGAGCAGCGTGAACTTATTGATGGTGTTGACGAGGAGAAGGTAGTTGAACTCATTGAAGAGTTTGAAACTGCAAAGAGTCTACAAGAAGAACTAGAGCGTGTTCAAGGCGAAGAGCACAGGTTGGCTGCTGAACGGGAGAAACTTGTAGGATCCGATTCAGAAGGACTTGATGAAGCTGAAGAAACTCTGGCGCAACTCAGCCAAGAGTTGGAAGATGCTCAGGGAGCTGTAAATGCTTCCGAAAGAGCTTTAAATAAGGTCAAGACTAAACGCACTAAAAAGTTCATGGAAGTATTTGAACCGGTTCAAGAAGCGGTCAAATTAATCTATAAAGAGCTCACTACCACGAAAATCGATCCACTTGGAGGTACAGCTACACTTCGACCTATTAATGAAACAGAGCCTTATCTTGAAGGTATCATATTCTCTGCAATGCCCCCTAGAAAGCCATTCACTCAAATATCATCCTTAAGTGGCGGTGAAAAGACTATTGCGGCGCTTGCCCTGATTTTCGCCCTCAATACCTATAGATCTTCTCCAATCTATGTGCTTGATGAGGTTGATGCGGCCCTGGATTATGCAAATGTTCATCTTGTGGCTCGTTATATTCACAAATGCGCTGAAGAGGGCTCTCAATTCATTGTCATTTCCCTCAAGTTGTGGTTCTTTGAGCATGCCGACAATTTACTTGGTGTGTATCGCAAGAAAGATGAGGCTGGCTCTAAACTCATAAGCTATGCATTAACTGCTTGAAATCTGGGCACTAGCTACTTAGGATTTCATTTATTTTTTCCCTTTTATATTATTATTTAGTTTATTTTTCATGCGTCATAAGAAAAAGAGTGGTGAGGAAATATCGATTAAAGGCCCAATTTACTGGAGATAATGCCCTTTGCAATATCACGAGTGGCGTTCTTTTGAGTGGTTTTAACATTATCAATCATATCATCCATGGCACCATTGACAGCACCAGCTGCAGAATCATAGTACTCGTCAAAAGTCTGGCCCCATGTTTTGGTTACAGTGGGAGCAGCCGATGCATACGAATGAGGGTGTGCTTGTTCGAACCATCCCCCCTTTTGCTTTGGTGACTTGGCGCGAGCAGGCTCTACAACATCCTTCTGGAACACATCACGTTCCTTCTTGGCCCTTGGCCTACGGCTGCCAGACATGAGATCATCGAAATCAGATAGTCTAACATACTGGCGCCCAGATACCCATTCTACACTTGAGATCTCGGGCCGATGTGGAATCTTTAGACTGCGTGTGTACATTGCATCAGGTTGGGGGCTTTGACCCACACCCCAGATTCGCACAAGTCCTGCCAACGCACCCAAGGGAACAAGAATATTACCATTGAGACTAACATGACAGTTACTTGTTGGTGTAAAGGGAATTTCATATCCAAACAACGAAGAAAGACTGGGGATTCCGTAGGCGGCCATTTTACCCCGTTGACTGACTGTGATCAAGCCGAGGGCATCCCCTTCACGAAGGCAAGCGAATCCTGAGCCAGCAGAGCGATCAAGTCGCTTATGAGCAAGCTTTGGTTTATTTCCACTAACACCAAATATACGAGCGTCGTCAGCGCTACATGCAATCAATCCACCTGCGACCTGAATACCCCTTGCCAATTGAGCCATGACCTCTCTGCTTGCTGCAGCATGGCGGCCATTGGCTATGTCAATGTGGGTTAAAAATGCGACTGGTTCTTTGCCTAGTGTGTACTCAGTAGCCCGTACGGCCTGGAATCCACCCTGAGGGCGAGGAATAACCTTGTACAGGACTATATGTCCCTGAGAAGTTCCAACCGACATAAGAATACTAGAGTAACCATCTTGAAGGAACTCTTGAATTCCAAATGCAATAGATGTAGGCACCGCCGGGAGAGCCTCGTCAAGAATAATGGCAGGTCCGCGCTTGTCTACAAGAGCAATACGGCCGCTAGAATATCCAATACCAACAAATCCAATATCGGATTGGCACAATGCACTAACTGTTTCATCACCCCTTGCTGAGATCACCCATAAGGGCAAGAACCCTTCTTTGATATCTGAACTTGAAGTATGAGAAACATTATGGATTTCAGGGTTCTTCAAGTCAAGACCTTCAATTCCATGGTTGTTCCTTTGGAATCCCAATAGTACTACAGCACCACTAAAGACAGCTACAGCCAATTCGGACGCACTTTCCGAGAGGCTCAATTTGGTGATTGGTCCCGGGGCTGCTTCTGCAATGTTTGTTTCTATGACGCGAGTTTCTTCTCCAGTAACTTCTGAAAACAACCGGATGGATCCATCAATATAACCACAAAGTGTAACGGAGGTATTTGCCAGGCGGGAAGCCACATTGTTCAAGGAGCCACCGCGAACCAAAGGCTTTGGCGAAGCAATCATCATGCCGCTCCAAGTTAGACGAGGAACACTACCCAGTTCGAGACACGAAATTTTATTGGCAGAGAAGCAGAGGTCTTGAGGAAGCACAGGGCCAGCGAAAGCACTGCGAAGGCTTTGCTTTAGAGTATGCAAAGAACCATCTTTTAGGCGAACAATCAAATGGCTGGGATTGTGGCCACCACCAAAGAAGGGGGTTTGACAGGTAGGGGTAATCTCCTCCACTTGATAGTCAAATGACACCTCTTGTTGCTTTGCAGTACCAAAGAACTTACCAAATGCATCCCATGAAGTCAATGAGTACGTAGGAGTGACTCCGAACTTGACTTTAATGAGCTTGTTTTGTTCAGCGTAAACAATAAAAGTATCATCAATATGTTCAGTTGAGCACCAAAGAGGTTTGGAGTTATGAACGCTGGGACGAGCAGAGAGAAACCTACCAGAATAACCATCATAGAAGCTTAGGTTATTCTCTGAACCAGTCATAATATGCGTACCGGCAGGAGCCCACTTTGCGAATTGCAGCTTATCCTTTGCCTTTGTGTGGAAGAGGATTGTATTTGTAGTGACTGAAAACACAGCAAACATATCACTATAGCACAGTAATATTTGAGATACATCTTTGGGGTGCAATTCAACACTATTGACACCTCCTAGTCGCGCAGCAGGAAGTACCTGAAGTTGGATGTTTTCGACCAGAAATTGTGAAATGATGCCTCGGTCGATATCAAAGACGCTAGTTTGGCCGTTTCTTTGGCCAATAAACAGCCAATCAAGCGCTGGATCAATATAATAAGATACAACCGGTGAGGGGATATGGTATTGAGCCCACTTTTCGGATGTTTCAAGGTCCCAAATGGTTAAATAGTTTGACTTGTCGATTGCAAGTAGATAAACAGTCTTCACCAAGAAAACCACGTTGATTTGTTCTTTTAATTGGACCGAAAAACTGTGTTTAGAGTTGCTTTTTCCGTACACATGCACTCTACCATTGAGAGTACCGACAATATAAAGAGATTGAACCGGATCATAATACATGCAGCTTATAGGATCATTATTACCGTAAACTTGAACGACATCGGGCTTAAATTGGCTTGAAATCCCGCTGCTGAACTGCGGAGTCCGAAATGGTAGCGGCATAACAGACGCCACCGAAGGCGGGCAGGGCAAATGTGGCGGGCCGCTGTTTCACTGCGGTCAGACGGGGCCGGTGTTAACGAACAAGATCCTAACTAAAATTTACAAAATTTTCGATATTTATACTGATTTTAGTGGTCAGGTTTTGGAGATATGTTGCTTGGCTTAGTTTTCTTATTTTCGAGGGGGGAGGGGGATGTTTAGATGAGGTTCATGCAAGCCGCATAGGACTGTTAAATAGTGCAATCGGGTTACAGGCTTCATCATATAGATCTAACTCTGCTATAGGAGTGGTCACATAGGTACTCTTATAGGCTGTGACCCTGCGTATGATGTTGGCACGGCGTCTAACGACTCTAGAGGCTATTATACCCGTTGATAAGCGAGCAATTGAATAGAGTACAGGGCACAGAACGAGCATGAATTTTCGCCGTCAAAAGGTGCGCTGTTTTTTTGGAGCACGACAACAAACCCTATGCTTCTTCGTGTGCTTAAAATGATCCCAGACTGATGGAACGTCCCAATGCAGTGCCAAGGCGTGCATGCTATCCTCACTGTAGGACCATATCCACGCCTTCCCTAGCGCTGCTTTGACCTCTTCATCTTGCCGCACCTCAGGTGGTATGCAATACATAGCGCCAATAGAGAGCCTAGCTGAGGCGCAGCCAACAAGTGCAATTTCTTTATCAATACGATAATCACCGCGTTTGCGCAAAAATGCAATCACGTTGTTGCTATCCCAACTCACCAGCTTCAAGAGAAAGCCTCGGTCTGCGATGATATCGAACGACGCCAGTTGGATTGCCGACGGGACCAGGTGAGCCGCACACCAAGCAAAATGCTTGCATACAATTTCAGGCTTTTCCCATGTAAATTTTCGTCGGACATGAGCGTGCAGAAATGAGAACAAGGAGTAGCGGTGCGCGGGGTTACCGCAATCGTTCCCACGTCATACACCATGATCAGTTTTCAAAAAGACGCGGTCTCGCTTGGTCAAATTGTCGCGAAAACTCTGGAAAATTCCTTGCTGGCATCCGTAGGGGTTAAGATATTTCCAAACTCTGTCGCTTGTAAATACGCGATAAAATAACCGTGAAACTGTAGCTAATTTACAGAAAAGGACAGGTCTAGGAAACATGTATTCTGCGACGAGGATTAGACAGTCGTAGTCAAGCATAGACTGAAAATGCGTATCCGGATTGAGAGACTTACAAAAGAACCTTAAATAAAGTTGGTGCTCGTCACTAGTACGGGTACTTTGGAGAGTGTGGCACTTTTGTTGATAGTTAAGCTGAACCCGCTACTCAAAACACTTGCTGCAAAGAAAAGTATCGAATCATTGATCCCCCAGTAACATTAACGACTTTAGAGCAAATAAAATTATTCTATAGTACTCAACCGTGTAGCTAAGCGGTCAACTTCTTATAGTCTTCTTTCAGTAGCCAAAGCAGGGTCCTCAACTCCATCCTCGTAAGGGTGACTTCCAGCCCTTTATCGTATCTGCTCGTCATACACCAACGACAAGTTAGGCTCTTCGGCAGAGCGTCCAGTAAAGTGTCCATTAATAGCCACTGATGCCGTATCTTTAAAGAGTCCTTCTACCAACGCTTGAAGCTCTCCAGTTTGTGCAAAATCTGGGTACGCGTTGGCCTCCAATAGTACTGGTTGGCCGTCTTCACGCACTAAAAAGTCGAGACCGTAAAACTCAAGAGCGTTCGGCAATGGCTGGAAATTAACTGGATCAGCGACTTGTGCTTCAAATAGATCATGAACTATCGTGTGAATACCAGAAATAATCTTTGATTTCATAGAATCTTCAATAGGAAGCTTGCTTAAAAGTCGCACTACATTAGCATCAAATGAATCTTTCTTTTGGGCACAAGTATTGGTGAGATGGGGACCCAGGTCGGTGACTTTATCGCTAGACACCTTGGTATAGGCTTGACCGGAAAATAACGCCAACATATCGTCGTAAACCCATACTTTGAGTGCTCCCAAACACACAACATAAGTGCGAATGTGGAACTTGCGTTTATCGACTACAAGTGGAGCATCAAGATACTCTTGAACTACAAAATGGCGAAACGGGAGCTCTCCATCTTCTTCAGAGCCCCATTCATCGAGAATCTCTTGTAATGCGTCGATAGTTCTGAAGATAAAGATTCCTTCAGCACGGTCTGCCATTGCAGGCTTTATGATCCATGTCTTGTTGCCCTCATCGATTGCTTGTCGTAATTCATATGCCTCGTCAAGGCTATCATCCAGAAATTCAGCGTAATCAACCTCCAAGTTGAAACTCTCTGGGAATGCAGAGCTCAGGATAGTTTCGGGGTGTTTGGCGCAATGGTACGCAATTCTATTAGCCAAATAATTTTTTCGGATTAGTCCCTTGCGGAAAACATACGAATAGTATAATTTTTGAGGGTCTCGAGCCTCAAAGTCTTGAGTGTCATAGTCTTCATACACAAACTGAGCATCTTGTAAAGGAACTTGTTCTATGCATTTTTCCCAGCATTTCTGAACATATTTATCTGGTGAATCGATATATGCTTTTACCGGTTTCATTAACCGACAGAGTTGTAGTGAAGGGCCTAGTTGAGGGGAAAAAAAAGATTATATAGGCAAAGTTCCTACTTGTCATAATTAGTGTTAATCTTAGTCTAACTTACTTCATAGCTGACATGTCTAGTACTTGGCCAAGTTCATCGGATGAAGATTTAAAAGAGGCTCTTAATGGAGTGACTGAAATCTCCGAGCTCATTACTGCATGGGCATCTGAGCCAGGGCCATGGGCTCTTACACTTGCGTCACATTTGGAGAAATCCGGGCTCCATCGGAAATCAAGTTTATCTTTATCATCATGAGCAAAGATGGCACCCCAGCTGTGCTCCAAAATGGGGACAAACTTAACGGGCGTAGAAAAGCTCAGATCATCGCCAAGAGGGATGTTGATAGAATATAATTGGGTATCGCTGCTCCAATTTTTCATCAGATATTGAATGATTCGCACTGCAATTTGCGAGGCACATTCAATATGCTCTTCAGGGTGTGCTGGTTGGGTGTAGCTGAAGCTAAGGGCAATTGCTTTTTTCCCACACATAACGGCCTCAAGAGCAGCACCAACCGTACCGCTGCTCAAAATATAAGGGGCAGAAGTATTACGGCCGTAGTTTGGTCCTGAAATTACCAAGTCTACGGGGCCCTTTGACTGATAAATGTGGTTAGAGCCGATATTGGCACAGGTGGCCGGGGTTCCATCGAGCAAAATCCACTCTTGATTGGATTTATTTTGAGGCTCATCATATTGTTGGTCGGTCTCACCCTCACCAGTATACAAATACTTGCCCGTGATGTTTTTGCCAATAATGTGTGCTTTACCGATCCAAGATCTTTGCACATGGGGAACTACAATGCTCAAATTCCAGTCAGTAGACTTATTTATAACATTAACAAAAGTTTCAACGTATGGAGACACCTTTTGCTCGGGGGGACCATCGTCATTTGTGAGTAACACGTGCATGTTAGTGATTAAGTTTGCTGCTCGTGTGAGGTCCGAGATATGGCTGGAGGGCAAGTATGCGATAAAAACCGATAAGTTATAAAAAAATAAACTATAAATATCTTTCTGAGTCTATACTAAAGAAAGCCAATAAAATCGAAACTTGTCAGACAGCCATACACACCCACCACACTCTAACTCTTCCGAAGAAGCACATAGAGAGGGCCAAGATCATCGCTCCTTCAGGCCCAGACAAGCTAGGCAACTATGAAGGTTGTAGATAGATGGAGAGTCCGAAGACAGCACCAAAACATCAATTCTCACTCTAAGGTGTGCAGGTATCCACTCATCAACCAAGTTGGATTCTGTGGCTCTTTAGAAGAGCTCAAAAAGGATGCGTACTATAGAAATGATCCATAGAGTACATCGCATGAGGAACAAGCAGATTTGGCCGGGAATATATACCCTGTGGGCAAGGGTTGATGCACAATTTTTTTCCATAGACGCATGGAATCGGAGGGGCTTGAAAAGGGTAAATAAATAAATAAAGGGGGTTTTGAAACCTAGTTCAACGTGATGCTAATTTTTATTGATGCCTAAAGGCCTATTATACTATAGTGTGCCCTAGGGTCAGTAAGGGGCGATGTCTGTTATGTCAGCGTGTGTGAAATTGTTAGGGCTTAAACACGTCACTGCTCCCAAACCCACTCACCTAAATCAATCGCCAAACAATTGCACAAACTAACAATGGCCGAGACACACCGTTTGTACGTTAAGGGTAAGCACCTTTCTTACCAGCGTTCCAAGAACGTTACCCACCCTGGCACATCCCTTCTTAAGCTCGAGGGTGTCGCTACTCCCGATGATGCCAAATTCTACCTTGGCAAGCGTGTCGCCTATGTCTACCGTACCAACAAGGAGGTCGGTGGCTCCAAGATCCGTGTTATCTGGGGTAAGGTTACCCGCACTCACGGTAACTCCGGTATTGTTCGTGCCAACTTCCGCAAGAACTTGCCTCCCAAGACCTTTGGCGCTTCTGTCCGCGTCATGCTCTACCCCTCCAACATTTAAGTTAAGTTATAAAAATGTAGGCTCGTAATGTGCGACTGGTACATAGTAATTTGCCAAAAGTTCAAAAGAATATCACAATTTGTTATATTAGTTTAGAGACTCGAACTTTGAGGGTGTGGCCTCAACCGTCCTCTTGGAGAGTATCATCTCGATAATAGTGTGCTCAATTCAAGTTTTCAAATTATATTCAAAGCTACTATTAAACCTATTTCTTAAATCGATTCACATAATACCAACTCTGCTGCTTCAGCTCTTGTATCCCAGCCCCCGCCATAACTGGTGGGCTTGTGGCGCCAGCCACACCTGTCCAATCACAGCTGACCAAAATCTCTCCAACCTAAGATGATCCCTTTTGAGGCTTTATTGCCCTATGGCGTCATGTTGACGTGCCTTACCGTTGCTGGTGGTAGTTTAGGTGGTGTACACTACTTCCGTAATGGTGGAAAGCGCGATCGCTTCGATCCTGATGATTTTGATCGGGCTATGCTCCAAAGAGACCTTAGACTCACAGGTATCCTTCGTGGGCAATCAGACGAGGCTCGCGCCCCTGAATCTTTCAAGATTAACTCTATTTGGAAGCTTGAGAAACCTAATATTTCCTAAGTAGCATGTAGCTTAGCATTCACACATTACCCTTTAGTTGGCAGCCACTGGAAGCGATTTGCATTGCTGGTGCGTCAATTATTCCTTAAATTTGTATGTTATAAGTTGTAGATCATCGCTAGATATGCGTGTGATGAAACAGCTTTGTATTTTAGCCTCAATGTCGCAGCGCTACAGAGACCAGTAAAAGCAGCCTATTAACTATGGCATGGTCCGGTTTGGGCCACATTCACGGCCGTGAAAAGACTCTTGTATACCTCTGCAAAACTCTCCAAGATATTGGTTCTTTGTGACACTCTCTATCTTTCTGCCTGGCCTCATTAGTGTCAATAAGCTATTGCATCGCTAACGCAATAGCATGCGTGTAGTCGGCTAACACGCTAAATATTGCTGCTGCTCAAAGACCTTTCAATTCGTAATCTGGGGAGCATTACTCGCCTTCAGACAGCGCAATTCTGCTGTATTGCACTAAATGCAAACTTGTGAGCGATTTCCCAGCAAAAGCTACGAGCTCATATTGACGTCACGAGCTTGCATACAGAGGTAAGTAATACTTGATTATATACATAGAAACAAGCCATTCTGTACTTTACTACTTACAGGACACAAATTGATGAACTTTCTGTACTTGTTGGTCAATGCTCCTAGCGTCACGGCTGCTGAAGTATCACAAGTCGACTATACTACTGAGAAGGATGCAATGCAGCCCGCAGGGCCCTCTCTTGGCACTAAACACACTAATGCAGCCAAAATTCGCCGAGTAAAATCTAGTCAGTGCTCTGAATATGAATCTAAGATCGATGATAACGATAGTGGTGCTAACTTCACCGTTCTAGCAAGGGACAGCACGAATTCACTTGGAGTAAACTTCATTAGCATGTTTCTTGAGATTATAAAATTGATCGCTACAGGCATTGTTGCGATGGTGACACCTAAAGTGAATCCTCATAAGAAAATATCATGCTATCCAATGATGTATATCCACGAGAATAGAGACATCGTCTCTTCTTATTACTGCGTGCAAAGGAAAATCGGGGGTAAATACGTCGACATTGACTGTGTACTAGGCTTCTTTAAAGAGACAACACCTAGAGAAGCTTCTGAACAGGTACTTTGCGCAGTGGTTTATATTGGTGATATTGGCAACCCCGACAATTACATGGTATTTTCCAACACTCCCCTTATAGCGAAAAAAGGTACTTTATGCAATGAACCCTCAGAATACAATTTCATCCACAGTTGTCCTGAATCTGATATCAAGGAAGAACTATAGCTGTGAGATTCCACATATGCAAACCAATTTGCCATCATAGTTGCTCCCACGAAATCCGAGATTTTCAGAATAATTGGAATCATGCATTATATTTATATATGAAATCTAGCAAATTATCAAGGATAGAGCTGCTGTTTATTAATTTTCCAATCATCAAGCCACTCTTTTGATTGTGACTTTGGTACTAGGTAGAATCGGGCCATACCGTCGACCATTGTGATGTCGGGGGTTTGCGTGCTCAATGCCTTTGCAAGTGTTGACTTTAGGCCCACTTTGGCTAGTCCTCCCGAGCTTGTTGGGGCAAAAACATCCAAATTTCCTAGTTTATGGCCATCAAACTTCTCTACCCAGGCTGGTGGCTGTTCAAATAATTTACCAACCAAATCACCAATGCATTCACCTTCAGAAACTTGTTGAAAGATATCTGATTCACGAGCGATAGGATAAAGGAACAGAATAGGATAAAAGATCTCAGAACTAGGGTCCTGGTCGTTTTCCAGCTGAGCTTTCAAGTCGCCGGCATTAGAGCGACGGTCTTTATCAGCTTCTGTAAACATTTGAGTAACATGGCGTGATCTAAGTGCAGCTGTAAAAATGCGGGTCTTTTCAGCCTTTTCAGCCTCTCTGATTTGACGAGTTTCTTCGAGTTTAGCCAGCTGCTCCTTACGTTTACGTACAGCTTCTTGGACAGCAATAATAGCAGCATTGTCTTTATCAATAGACAAACCATGCTCACAACAAGTCAGGGATTCATCAAGTTTGCCCATTTGGTGGCAAGCTTTAGCACTACGATACCAGGCTTTAACGTTATTAGGCTCCAATTCAAGAGCCTTGACACAATCGTTGAAACAGCGACGATAATTTTTGAGCTCCAAATTGCATTGTGCTCGATTTCCATAACATGCAACTTCAATACCTATTACTCCACATTGTTGATCCAATGCTTTTGTGTAGTACTGAATAGCATCTTTGTACTGCTTAACTCTGTAACAATCATTTCCTTGCTCTCTGAAGTTTTGGGCTACTTCTTGCGCTGTACCTTCGTATGCAAGTGCCTTAAGTGCTTCTATAGCGGTATCATTTTCTTCATCTTGGGTGAGCTGGGTCATGAAAAATGGTAATTTATTGATATCCTCAAACATTTCATCGTGGGTTTTGTTCTTGTATCTATCCATATACTCTTCAAATCCCTCTTGGGGTACTTTTGCTTCCTGAACTTCTTCAATTTCAACCATTTTTTTTCTTTTGGGCAAATTGCAGAGTTGATATTTGTAAGATCTTGAGGTCTTTAAAGTGGCCATGAGGTGTTGAAGTCAATAGGAAATACGTAAAAAAGGACGTTCAAACTCAATCTTTAGATACACAAACACTATTTAAATATCGCGAATTTACAGCTTGAACTTTTCCCCGGCTAGTCAAACGTTAATGATGTCGATAAACTCAGGCTTAAGACTGGCACCGCCGACGAGGAAACCGTCGATATTGGCCTTCTTGCTGAGATCAGGAGCAGTCTTTGCATTGACGCTACCACCGTAAAGGATACGAACGCTGTCGGCGATCTCTTGACCAACCTCCTTGGCGACGTACTCACGGATCTCCTTGTGAGTAGCCTCGGCGTCCTCAGGAGTAGCAGTCAAACCAGTACCAATGGCCCAGACGGGCTCATAAGCAATAACAAGCTTGGACCAGTCCTCTTTGCTAAGAGCAGCAATTACAGGCTTGATCTGAGCAGAGACAACGTCAAAGGTCTTGCCGCTCTCACGGTCCTCCTTTTGCTCACCACAGCAAAAGATAACGCTAAGACCGTTGTCAATGGCGAACTTGGTCTTTTCAGCAATGAATTCAGATGATTCATTAAGCAAAGCACGACGCTCACTGTGGCCAGTCAGTGTCCAAGTAGCACCCAAATCAACGACCATAGCAGCACAAATCTCACCGGTGTAAGCACCACTGTTCTTGACGTAAACGTTCTGAGCAGCAATCGAGACAGTAGCCTGCTTGTTCTCAGCAACGGCCTGGGAGATATAGGGAGCAGGGGGAGCAATTACGACCTCGACTTCGGGGTTGAGCTTGGCGTTGTTAAGGCCATCGACAATCGAAGTGATTTGACTCTTGGAGCCGTTCATCTTAAAGTTACCACCAACGAAAAACTTGCGAGCCATTTGGGACAGAGTGTTGAGAGTGAGGGGGTTCTATGCGTGGTGTGGTTAGTCAAATTGGTGAATACGCAAAGTTGCGTCATCTACCTGCATAGCCACAAGATAGGGCGTATTTGCCAGTGGGGATTTAGTATAAACTAGTGAAAAATTAAGTTATTTGTACTGGATGGTTGACGAATCATGACTGCATGGTTTACTATGATGTATGACTAGTTTGTGGGGTTGTCAATTTATTTCCGGGGACTATGCGCTACAGATGAAGATCATTTCATCTATTCAGTTGTTCATTTAGTTAAGTATAATAATTTCTATTCTAGTTTACCCTTAGGGCGCTGTCTTGGGTCTGGTCTATAACGGTCGGCATAGATGGCTGGATCAACACCGTGCGTAAATACATCCTCAGTGATGGGCAAGAATTTGCTGTCAAACTCCTCCCAGAGAGCCTTAAGCCTTGACAATTCCTCAGGGTACTTGTGCTTGATGTTTGCTCTTTCACGTTCATCCTCATACACGTCAAACAAAAACTCATTATCCTGAATCTTGAGGTACTTGAGGTTACCATCCCGCAGTGCACGCTGCTTTTGGGCTTTGTAGCGCCAATAGAGGGTACGATCAAAATTGGGCTTCTTATGTTCTAGAACTGGCAGAATATCCTCACCATCAGAAGGATAACCTGTATCGGGTTTGGTACCGGCTGCTGCTAATAAAGTAGGAAGCCAATCGGCAGTGATGGTCACTTGCTCAGAAACTTGAGGCTTGATTTGGGCCGGCCACCGGAATAGAGTAGGGACTCGCAGACCACCTTCAAGAAGCTCAGTCTTTTGACCAATAAATGGCCATGTCTTGGAGAACCGCTCTCCACCATTGTCACTGGTGAAAATAACAATAGTATTTTCAGCTTTACCAGATTTCTCCAATGCACTCAATACTTGACCAACTGCTGCATCAAGAGCGTGTACAATCTCACCATACTTTTTAAGATTTCCTCCATCAGTATGAAACAGATTTTTTATCTCCTTTGAGACATGCTCATCCTCAGGACCTTCCCACGGCCAATGTGGAGCAGTGAAATGAAGTGATAAGAAAAATGGTTTCTCACTTTCCTTGCGGTCGAGCACATACTGAGTAGCTGTATCACCAAGAATCTGAGTATAATAACCAGTTCTCTCTACAGGAACATCTCCTTCCCATAAATCTTGGGGGTCATTTGGATTAGTGCTCGACTTATGAGTGAAATAGTCAACTGCACCTGCGTGGTTACCGAAAAAGTAATCGTAACCACTCTTAAGCGGTCCATAAGTAGGAGGCTTTCCCAAGTGCCATTTACCAACAAGAGCAGTCTCATAACCAACTTTCTTTAATAGGGAAGGTAAAGTAGGATGACTAGGGGGTAGACCTAAGCCATTGTCAACGCGAACGAGGGGTTCTTCGAGACCACCAGCTAGACGGTATTGGTAACGACCGGTAATAAGAGCAAAGCGAGTAGCGGAACAAACGGCAGAATTTGCGTACGCCTGAGTAAACCGAACACCTTCACCAGCAAGTTTATCCAAGTGAGGAGTAGTAAAGTCCTTTTGACCATAGACACCTAGGTCTGCATAGCCTAGATCATCAGCAAGGATAAACACGATATTAGGCTGTGCCATGTTTTTTGTTCTATCTATTTTATTGATATAAATGAGATCGAGTTAACAACTGCTCTATATATTAACGGGATTGTGCGACGTCACGTGTAATGTACTCACGTATCGCTTATGCACTGCTGAATGCAAGCACATTCAAGGCGAGTCAAGAGCTAGCACGCGTTATTACGCAATAAGTAGAGTAATTAGGGAAATTATTCGATCGATCGTAGACTAGAAGAAAGTGAGCGGTCCCAATAACAGATTTGCAATACGTACCCTGGCTTTCCCTTTGTCTTGTTTCATTGTTGCTCAAACGCAGATCCTTTCATATGTAAAATGAGGATGTGGGTGACATCAGCGTTCTTATTTCACTTTCCTAAATGGGACTAATTGATGGTTCATTTGTATTGGCATTATACAGTGCATGCATTGTTGCCGTGCACGTTTCGTTAAGCGATGGAAAAGACCAATTAAGTTCACATGCTAATCTTAAGAATTCAGTCCCATTTCCAATGATTTTTAGCATTCTTGTTGCACAGGGAATATCTTTTCTCGGAGTTAATACTGTTTTGCTTGTTACGTGCTTGCTATTTGAGATTGATATCTCCAAATGGGAGCTCCAGGGCTATAAAATTGGGTTACTGGTTTCAGTGGCGGTCGAGCCTGTGGTTTATCAAAAGCTTGCTCGTCGCGGCCCTAATACGTTTGTTAATACTGCAACAAACAAGTTTTACAACGCAATCATTGCTTATTTACTCAAGGAATACGTCCTTGCTCTAATAATTGTTGGTGCTGGTGCCTGCACTCTGTTTTGCTTTATCTCACCGGTCAAGGAGGTGAAACCTGCCACTAGTCAATCGCGAATTACCAAGAACAATCTTTTACTATCGCTGGCGGCAGTGACGGTATTCCAATCGATTGCCATCATTGGCCGTCTCATTGAACGGGGCAACCCTGGCATAAATGTCGTTACCGATCATATTGCCTTATGGGCACCATTACTTGCCACCACAATTACTATTAAGCCAATCGAATTAAAATGGCAAGCAGTTGCGTTTTCGGGTATTATTTGCCTCCCTTATGTGCTTTACACTTCATACTGTACCTGGCAAGTTAGCCCCCACAGTTGGTTTTTACTGTACTCGAGAACACTACTTTATGCTGCAGTTGGATTCTTGGGAGGAATATGGAGAATACATGCAGTAGCACCACACACAAATCATTTTTAATTTATAAGACTAGCTATATATACGGGAGTTGAAATATTATCTCAAGATATCGAGTGTTTTGGCGACAAATGCTTCGAGATGGAAAATCTCCTTGGACCCGAGCCGAAGTCGGTGATCTGCTTCCTGCGCAGCATCAATGATTTTAGCATGCTTTTGCACGGGGCTGATGGCGAGCAAATTAAACAGCAGCTCTTTGAGTAGCACAGTACCTGGAATTGCGTGTGATAATAGCGAATACATATCACCACGGACTTTGAGTACTACCTGGACGGTCTGGGCCTGTTTCATTGCTTTAGCAATCCCCTTGATAACAATCAGCCAGTCCGGCTCTACGAGGCTAGTAGTCCCCTTGAGGGCCATTGCTTGGAGCTGGGCAAGACCCATACGGGGGTTACGATTACAATCCTTTGCCACGGTATTAATGACGGAGGAGTCAAAGAAGGAACCTTCGCGTTCAGCAACTGAGCTTAGTACTTGGGCTACCTGGTCAGTTGTGGGGGCCGGGACGCGGATTAGTAGCGTACGACTTTTAATAGGACCAATAATACTACTAATCGATTCAGCAAGCATAATTAGCCGTAGGTTTCCCGAATAAATCTCCATTGTACGACGTAACGCCGCTTGAGCGTCTCGAGACATGCGGTCGGCTTCGTCGATAACAACAACTTTGAAGCGGTTTTTCGCACGGGCGTCGACTTGAGCACTTTGAGCAAGTGTTTTGAGGTACTCTTGAATAACAAATCTATCCTGGTTTCCTGAATTTGCCGGGGTAATTTCACTGTGGTACGAGCTGCTAACGACACGCGTCTCAAGGCTTCTTGATGGGCCTGTAGTAACTTTGAGGCTCTCTACTTTAATTCTGTGGACTCCCGGACCGAAAAGTTCTGCTAAAAGACACGATACACGCGTCTTTTTTCCCGAGCCACTAGGGCCATATACGAGTAAATGAGGGAACTCTTCTTGATCACTGAGACGTCGCAAATTCTCGGTTAATTCTGGATGATAACTGAGCTCGTCGAGCGATTTAGGTTGGTACTTGTGGGGCCAAAGTAGCGACATGACAAAAAGGCAGGGGAGGTTGGGCAGGTGCTTGGGACCCTTAGTAGAGCTGTTTAGGTCAGTGCTAGGGAGATTACCTTGAATTTAACTATAATGGTGTAGAAGGGGGGGTATACGCCCCTTTATTTAAGCTATTAGTCGATAAATTATGGCAAGGCCGAACTTTTGGTCAAATAGGCGACTTTTTCAATGCCATGTACTGAAAGCTTCATGCACAGGGGCCACATTGTAAAGGCGGGACATATCTTGATCTGTTGATCCCAACCAACCAAATAATGAAAATCCTTTGTCTACACGGATATACTCAAAATGGGTCTTTATTTGCTCGTAAAGTTGGGGCTCTTCGCAGGATTCTCGCCAAATCGGGCTACGAAACAGTGTTTATTGATGCTCCGTATCAGGTTGACCAGAGCGAATTAAGTTACCAGACTGAAGATAACAAAGATATGCGGAGTTGGTTTGGATTTACCGAGAATAAGCCCGAATACTTTAATTTAACTAAAGCGTTTGAAACGGTAAAGCAAGCGGTTAAAGAGCACGGTCCGTTTGATGGCCTGATTGGCTTCTCGCAAGGAGCTGGCCTGTGTGGAGTGTTGGCCAGTTGCTGGAACGAACTGATGCCCGAGGAACCACCACTTAAATTTGCTATTTTATTTGCTGGATTCCGGTTAAAGGCCGATTCTTGCCAACATTACTACAAGAACTTGATTGAGGTCCCTACTCTACATGTAATTGGTAGTCAAGATTCGATTGTTACGGAGGAGAGGTCTACACAAATCTTGGAGTGTTGCGACCCGAGTAAAAGAACTCAGCTTCAGCACCCCGGTGGACACTTTGTTCCGTCTAAAAAAGAGTATATAGAAGGGGTTGTGGCGTTCATCAAGGCGATCGAGTCGGCAAAGCCAGACGAGGGCCATGAGCAGGCACCACCAGCTGACGATGACTGGGATGCATTTGATGCCATTGGCCGTGGTTAATAGCGTCCACAAAGCTATCGAGCTGACTCAACCCATTTAATGAATAGCTTTAAACTTATTGAGAGTGCCATACCCTATGGTGATTTCTACGAGGGCCTATTTCGTAGCGTCTATTTAACCAATTATCACTTGTGCGAGCCACCGACAATTGCGTCTTCCTCGATTGTTCCTCGGGATTTAGTGATAAACCTGATGAGAAACAAAAAAGATTTAGCAATTGCTGTGAAATACGTCAAGGGCGATGCAATCACCAACATGGAAGGTGCCCTCCATAGTCTTGTAACGCCAATCGTCAAGGCACACATCCAGGGAGATTATATCTACAAGGATCGACACTTGGTACCGCGATTCACCGGTTCTGGTCCTAGTGGAATGCAATTAGCTCGGCCGGTGATTGTGAGTTGTCTTGTACAGCCCGATTTCGAGTTTGACAATGTTATGTTTGAGCTCATCAAACTTGGCAAGCTGCCAATTGAGGGCAAACCATATGAAAACTACGTGGTGCCTACTGCGTTGGAGAAACAAAATGATGAGTTTAGACGGTTATACGACCTACGACTCAAGCAGCACCTAGTGTTTTATACCCTGGGTCGTCTACCGGCTTGCGACGATGCTGATTTGAGTGACACAATAGTATCAAATGGCTGTGTCCTATCGCTTAAACTGTTGAGGGCAATTATGACATGTCAATTGCAGCAAGAATTGAGAGCTATTAGTTTGATTGCTCCCCAGGGGTTTATCTATACGTGGGATCCACCAGCGATATTTGCTCGTTACCTCGATGCAACCGTATTGAATACGGTGTGGGTTGATGCAATGGTCATGGCATTGAAGGATACTACGTGTAAATTGGTTGCGTTTAATGATTATGCAGATTCTACAGCAATTGAGGCTCTTGGGGCAAGAGTAGCAGTACCAGTAGTGAGTAAAGCGAGTATATTCCCCCATGGAAGGCTTTTCTCATGTGTTCAAGATTGGAGTCTAGTCATTCACAATAATAGTGACGGGTTTGGCCAAAATATTGAGAGAGAAGAAGCATATGGTAGTTTAGATGGTGCAATTGGGTCTGGATCCAGCACGGCTGCCAGCCTAGTACGATCTCGGCCAGATCTTGTTGACCATATTTTTTTGTAGATAATAGTAAAAGACTCCCTATAAACATCCACAGTTGCCTTGATACAATTTAAAAAAAATCCAAATAGCCGATTTCTTACGCCGGAGTAGCTTGTGCAAACTGTGGGCTTTTTCCTGTAGATCCCATAGCTTGTATTGGGCAATTTCTACTTCTTGCCACGATTTCATTGTTTTTTTTGCAGTTCTGCGAATTTTACTCAGAGAATGGCCGAGATCTTCGTCATTAAGCCGGGATAGAGTCAACTCCTCCACAAGCGAATCATAGTGCGGATCGTCAGGGTACGAGCCGATATTGACCACTTCTTTGAATGGAGATGAATAAATAGCGTCCAATGCCTCGGAGCCGAGCTCTTGCTGGACGAGTTGGTGTAGTTTAGCGAGCGTTGAGTGGGCTCGAATGAGCTTGATGGTGAGACGTCTATGTTTAGCGTCAAGTATCGCTTTACGAGCCATTGAAGTGGCCGAGTATTTTGCAATTTTGACTTTAGCCTTTGATGCGTCCATTTAATTGCGAAAAACAAAAAATTCAGGGCAAAAAAGAAAGAAACAAAATATATTGAAATGACAAAAACCACCCACCGAATGGAGTTTGCCGACAACACACACAAGTGCTTTTATGTTTCTACGCAAATAATTATAAATATACACCCCAGCTTTCAATGTGATGCTATGATGATATACAATGTCGCGACCATGTTGAGTCGTTCGTGTCCGGGTGATACGCTTTGTTGCAACAATGGATGATATTTTCTGGGGCACCACAGCAACTGGTACCTGCATGGCTAATAGGGACGAGGTCTAAATTCTTTGTAAACCGTCACTTTGTAATAGTTTGCATTTAATTATATTGTTTTCGATATTATGCAACCGCTGTCTTGGAACTATTAGATTCAAATGCACAAATCCCCCGTGCGTGCTCTTGCATATGCGCCACTCGTTTCGGATAGCGCGTATCGCGTTGTTTACAGCATCATCGGGCATCAAGGGGAATGGAGGCGGTAAAGCCAACAAATAGACAGTCCAGGTAATGATTTGATTAATTGCAAAAAGGTTTATGAAATCTCTTTTTGCCGGCTCGCCCGAGATATTCTTGTCCAAACCCCCAAACCCCCAAACCCCCCTCCCGTGGCACATTTTTTGCTCCCACCCCCTTTGGTGCCCATAACCTCTCTCCCTCCCTTGACAGAGCTGACTACTACCGCACATTCCATGGAACAGCCCAAAGTTAGCAGCCGGCTTTCAAGCGGGAGAATCTCCAGCAGTATTTCTAAACGTGTCCACCGAGGAGAATCGCGGTTTGGCGCATACGTGCTGGGGTCGACGCTTGGCGAAGGCGAGTTTGGCAAGGTCAAACTAGGCTGGAAGAAGGATAACTCTGGGGTCACTCAGGCGGCGATTAAACTTATTCGCAAAGACACAATCCCCCCCAAATCGAGCCGTGAGATTAAAGTGTTTCGCGAGATTAATGCCCTCAAGATCCTTCACCACCCAAACATTGTTAAGCTGGAGCAAGTGATCCAAGATGATAAATATATCGGTATTGTTCTAGAGTATGCATCTGGAGGAGAACTATTTGACCATATTATTGAGCATCGCTATCTCAAAGAAGGTGTTGCGTGTCGATTGTTTGCACAACTGGTCAGCGGCGTCCTATACCTCCATTCCAAGGGAATTGTACACCGTGACCTGAAACTAGAGAATTTGTTGCTGGATAAAAACAAAAACATCATTATTACTGATTTTGGATTTGCCAATTCTTTCCGCAAGGGTGGAAACCAGCTCATGAGTACTTCATGTGGGTCGCCTTGTTATGCAGCCCCCGAGTTGGTAGTATGTGACCAAAAGTACGATGGTCGCAAAGTCGATGTTTGGAGTTGTGGTGTTATTCTATATGCTATGCTGGCTGGTTATTTACCGTTTGATGATGACCCCGAAAACCCCGATAGCGATAATATCACAAAGCTCTACAAGTATATTACAAGCACTCCCCTTACGTTCCCCGAATACATGCCGCCAACTCCACGGGACTTGCTGAGAAAGATCCTCGTGCCAGAGCCATTGGAGCGTATCTCATTGTCTCAAGTCCGGTCCCACTCATGGTTGTCACCGCACTTTGCATTCCTCAGTGTCACGCCCAGAGAATGGGACAAGAGCTCCTCGTCGGTCCCTGCTACAAATGGTACCAGTGCCAATGGTAGTGCCAATCATGTCAGTCGCTCACAATCGACCCGTGCTGTACCAGCATCTGCTGCGGCGTCTGCCCCTCCATCGGCGGCAGTGCGCGGCCATACCCGCAGTACGTCGGTGACTCCCACCGCCGGCAATAAGAAGGGACTTGCTGAATTACGCGATGATGTTTCTGCTCTGGGGATTCCTCCCAGCCCCAATAGAGGCAAGTTGCCTGCTCCAAGAGCCAAGCCACGTCCCACGTCATACCAACCAGTCGCTAGTGCCAAACAGCAGGAATACTCGGACTTTAGCTTATACACGCCAAAAGTATCGCGGCCTAGAGCCGAAGTATCACGAGGAGCATCTAAAGAGGGGGAAATCTCACGACCAAACTCTTATGTACACGCGCTCAAGGATATGGATCAGATCCCCAATTTCCCGCCTCCTCAGGCTCCACAGGGCGTGAAAAGATCACCCCCCATTGCCGAATCATCACCGTCGCCCTCGATTCGTCAATCCGTTTATCAGCAGCAACAGGGACCAGCGGCGTCATCTGCGTCACAGAGCACTGCAACGCTTGTATCGCCACCCCCATCAAGTGGTTTGCAAAGCAGTATTGGTATTGGCATTACTGCACCAAATGATACCCCCAGTACTACGCAGTTTAAGCGCAGCTCATCGATTACTTCGTCTTTCCAAAGACTATTTAGTGATCGTAGAGCATCGACAGCAGCAGTCGCAAGTACCCCATCCGATAGAAAACGATTCTCGGCATTCACTCCTGCTGCTATCCCGGAGCAGCCTCAAAAGGAATCAGCGGCCAGAAGGATGGTAGCATTCTTTAAGCGGAGATCAGCGGCCGCTATTTAAGTTGTACCTTATTTAAATACACGCTAATTTATTTGCTAGTTTGGACTCTACCCCATTGCTTTTTATTTAATGTATTAATTCCCAGTAACAACTTGGTTCATATCGCACTTTAATCTCCCACAGACGCCGGCAGCACGTGCCCCGATTTCACAGCCGCTCAAACAAGCCATCGGCGATCTCGTTTAGATGCAAAAACAATAAAACTATGTACAAAGCTTAAATCACCCCCGAGAATAAATTATTTTAAGCGAGAAATAGCGTCTTGAATACCAGTATTCGTCGCCATAGGATCAACATTCATCTCCTTGATCTTGTGGCCAACGGTTTGATTGGCAGACATGTATTTAGAAACGCACCGGTCAATACAGCAAACTTCTCCCTTTGTTAGTTCGGGCTCTCCGTATCGGTAGACGCATTTTTTCTCGCAGGTATCGACGATTCTTTGGTACAGGATCGTCATGGAATCAAACTGTAATTGGGCTTCTTTTACCTTTTGTGGGTTCACTTCAAAGGAGTTTTGTGTATTCCATAAGTAGGACATTTGTAGGCGGGGATTTTAGGTGCTTTTATTGGCTTTGAGGTACAAATTCTCAAATCTCAGAGTGCCTGGACTAACTGACTAAGCACCCACAGGGATTTGTAGTGCGATGTGCTTCGGGACCAAAGTTTTTTTTTTTTTTTTTTTTTTTTTTTTTTTTTTTTTTTTTTGTCGGTTCCCCTCGTGCTTACTCAACTGACTCAAAATGGTATGGTCGCTGACTCACCGTGGCTGCTGACCCGCCACCCATCTCGCAGGACGTGAACAAGAGCAGTCAGTCACCGACATGGATTGACTGCAGATGCGACATAGCTCAGACCATACGTAGTTTCAACGTATCATACTCGGGACATTTGAGACAATGCCTCAAAAGAGATTTGTAGGCATTAGGAAAATTTTTTCCTGCCGCGGCCAAACCATAACTAAATGGATCAATTATGAGTTGCGCTATATTTAGAACTGCAGTGTTGTGCGCATGACTCGGTGGAATCCCGCGGTTGTAGGGCAAATAATGGATAATTAGAAGCATTATTCGGCTATACTTGGTCTTTTATAGCGCCAATCTATCGCCTATAGGCAGATTCCATCTCGAAACGTTGTCTTGCTACTTTTATTCGAGATTGGATGTTACGGCGCTGGTCTATTTTTAGCAACAGGTGAGATATTTTCGTGCGCCACTGACCAGGGTTCATTCTCGAATGTTTCAGCGATCAACGGCCCGGTATTAGGCAATAGTGGAATATAACCGAAAAAATAAATATCAATACTAGGGTTATTACTAGTTAAAACTCGAATCTCAAAGTCGTTGTTGACTAATGGCCGCACCACAAGTGCAAATGACTGGCTACAACCGAGCTTGTCCCATTTGAGCACATGCATATGCGATGCAGGGGTAGGGGTCAAGCAATGCATATCTGCTCATTGAGTGCTGCGCAAGGGCGCTTAATGAGAGATCCTGGGGCCGTTCTGGCAGCAATTGCGGAACTTGACCGCTGTAATAAAGCAAACAACTATCCAGGAAGAGCAATGGAAATTCAAATTCGCAATAGGGTCCCGTAAATGGCCATCCACCGGACCAAATGGTCACAAGGTTCCTGTATGCACCGAGTGCGTGTGCCTGAGGAAAAAAACATGCATTTTTGCCGAATCCGTCCTCGCATAATGCATGAGCGCTGCATGTGCGTAGCTATATAAGATCCCTGGGCGATGTCTGGGAATATCATCAATCTAATGTACGCTGTTCTCGCTGCCGCCCTTTCTCTCGTCGCCGCTCAGGTCGCTAACACCACTGCCCCTGTTGCTACTGCCAACAGCACTGCTAACGGTACCGACACCACCATCACCACTGTTGTCACTGCCTTCACTACTTACTGCCCTGAGGCCACTACCTTCACCCAGGGTAACAAGACCTACACTGTCACTGCTCCTACCACTTTGACTATCACTGACTGCCCTTGCACCATCACCACCGCCGTCCCCTCCAGCTCTGCTCCTGCTGAGACCACCGAGGCCTCTTCCAGCCCTGCTGCTAACGGTGCCGCTGGTGCCGTCGTTGCCGCTGTCCCCGTTGTCGCTGCTGCTATTGCTCTCCTCTAAATGGGTTGAGCTTATCCATTCCCTAAAATTTATTCATCTCCTTAATTTAATGTAATTTAGATTTTTTTTTATTGTACTACTACAACTACTCTTGTCGCTGAATAGTGATTCTTGGATGTGAATGCGCGGTGGTTGTGACATCGACACACCTAAACGGAGCTAATTTGGCAAACCGTTGCCATTGGTCCATCACAAATGGCAGTGGCCGATCCCGCGTGATTTGGCTCCTGATCCGGTGCGGCGCATGACCTGCGTAATTTGACGCATGGGCCCCTACATGCTGCACAAAGCGCCTAATTGGGAAGATGATGCGCAACGGTAGTGTATGTGATGGGGTGCGACAGGTCCTCGCAGTGATTTGCAAGTGTTTAAGGCTTGTTCCACCGCTTGAGCCCGTTTAAGTTGGTTTGTTTTAGATCAATGCCCCTTGCGGTGGTGCCTGAGCTTCATGACCGGTCAAACAATTTTGACCATTAACATCACTTGCGCTATCGCTAACGAAACCTATAGATTATACATTAAATATACCGTATAGCGAATATTAATTTAGACCCCGCAAAATCGTGTCCAGTGGTTTCCATGGGGAGAGGTGCCCCAGTATGCATGTAATTATAGGGGTTGCGATAGAAACGAGGAGAAATAAAACAAAATCGGCCAATCACGCGACAGGTGGTTTGAACCAATACCTATGGACCTATGGAGAAATTACAATGGATATATTTTGTTTAAATGATTTTCCCGCAACCGAAAATAGTAAACAGACCGAATGTAAACAAATGTAAACAATGGCTGCCCGCTTGAGCTTCCGCATTCGGACCGCCTGCCGTTAGTCAGCGGGCTTTTCCTCCCTATTGACTAAATTCGTTCCGTCTCCCAAAAGCAGTTCAAAAGGCCCGCTCTTTTTTTTTTTTTATTGGTGCAACAAAGATGTCGTTTGCCTTTGATTGGCCGGCCTTTGCTGAGAACGAGGTTTTCCTGGAGAAATGCAAGAGTTTACTCAACGTTGCCTTGAATAAAGCGACCCCTTCAATCATCCAGGGCCCTATCAAGGTCGCTGAATTATCGTGGGGCGATGAAGCACCAACGCTCGAGACGCTCGAAATTGGGGAGGTGGCAAACGATCGGTTTAGAGGCATTTTCAAGCTCAATTACGGCGGAAACGGCCGCCTGACCCTCGCGACAAAGGTCCAAGCAAACCTGCTAAATGTCTACTCACAAACGGCGCCGAGTTTTACTCGTCCCGAATTTGTTGGGTCATCTAATAGTCTTAGCATTCCACTAAATTTGACGCTAAGTGATATCAAGATGAGCGGCATTGTTATCTGTGTATTCTCAAGGGCCAAGGGCCTCACGTGTGTATTCCGCAACGACCCACTCCAGTCGATTAAAGTCAGCAGTACTTTTGATGGAATCCCGGGCATTGCAACTTTTTTGCAATCTCAAATTGAGAATTTGATTGGTGGACTTTTCCGTGAAGAGTTGCCGGCGATCTTGTATTCCCATTCGCAGATTTGGACGCGAGCCGGCCAGGACGAGCTATTGGCACAGGCCCAGCGGCTCAATGGCCACGATAACTTTCTTAAACAACACATGGAGCTTCAAAAACAGCTCAAGCTTGATCATGCTGATGCAGATGTTAGCGACGATGATGCCCCCGTCCGGTTTTCCGAAATTTATGCCGATAAACAGGTGAGTTTTGTTAGTACATTGCGTATAGAGACAATGCTGATGGCCCGCCGCACATTGGCGTTGTCGACCCCTTCGGTCTCGACCACGATCCTGCGCTCAGAGCTCAGCAGACGCCATGCAATTGCTGCTGCTGCGGTGCCCGTGACAATGGCTGGTTCCCAGATTCACGAGCATGTACATGCGCAGGCACAACGGTTGGCGGTTAAACATAATCACAAACCTCGAAGGCGGGTACTCAACTTGAAAAAGAAACGCACTAGCGAAGATGTGCCTCCTGCTGCTGCTGCCCCCAATGTGGACCGCCCCGAAGTACAGCGGAGAAACAGTACACCAGCACTCTCTGCTCGTACTGAACCAGCTACAACCCCTACAAGCGTGTCAGCAATCTCGCAAATTGCCGTGTCGCCCGTGGTCACGACTATTGCTTCCACCGATAATGTCCCCTTGACGGTGCCAGTGCGCGTCTCGACGCCCCCCGCGTCTGTATCCGCTGCACCACCACCGCTTCACACTGAAACAAAGGCAGAAATCGAGCGGATCAAGAGTCTTCTCTATCCACCAAAACCTTCAATTATGCGGACGTCCTTCTTCGTGCCCAACGCTAAGCTCCCGTACGCAGAGGAGGCTGAAAGCCATCACCCCGGCCACGAAGCTCCTCCCGCGTACGTAGCCTGAATATATTTATCCTATTTAAGTACATAGATCCAAATTTTTAGCCTCCAAATGCGGCGCCACCAGTTGGCCTTGCCATAACCCTCAAGCCCAGCGAGCGACGGTCCGCTGACGCATGTCACTGTATCGTCTGGATGAAGATGTGCAACGACTCCTCACGCTGGATCGGTTCGCACAGGACGATTTTAGCGTGCGGCAGTTCATTGAGACTATGAGCAGCTCGCAGGCCCATGCGATTGCCGACAACGAGCTCGATCCAAAGCCGTATATCCGCACGTTTGAAGCGGTTGCCAACGAGCTCGAGAAGCTGTTGGAAAAATCCCGGACCCAGGAACGCCAGGAAGAGAAGAAAACAGTCGAATTACAGGAGATGCACAACTGGAATGTTATCGATCTCGCCTCAAACGTCGATAACGGTATGAACAGCATCAAGAACCTCGACACGCAAATCACCGAAATCTCGCGTGCTACTGCTCAGATGTCGGAACAATTGAACCGTCTTAGCCAGGAGCATGAATCAGTTATTTCATTACGGTCGCTCATCCAGTATTACCTCAACTTTCTCCATAAGGGCGAGTGCCCCGAACTGTTGAGGTTATGGAACTCAGAAGACCCTGCAGACCACCGAAAATGTGCAAATGCCGTGGGAAAGCTTCAACTTTTGGCGAGAAAGATCGACGACCAGCAAACTGAAGACAAAATCAACGAATTTGCCGAGAACCTCGAACGGTATCTCATCTCATTATTCCAGGACTCTTATAGTGCATTTGATCTCGTAGGGATGCGTGAAATTGCTCAAGTGCTCTACGATTTCAACCAGGGATCCTCAGCGGTCCAAGTATTTATCAATCAACATCCGTTCTTCATGCAGGTCGATAGAATAGAAGACGATAGGGTACTCAAAGATGCAGAGCTTTGGTCTAAACTGGCTGATCCGGCTTCAGATCATGTGGAATTTGAACAGACACTGGCTAAAATTAGTGAAGACGTGACAGAAAATATTATCAATGAAACAGACGTCATTACCCGCGTGTTCCCCCGCCCAACACAGGTGCTTAGCGTGTTTATGCAGCGTGTGTTTGCACAATATATACAAGGACAAGTCTTGTTGTATATACAAGAAGGTGAAAATAGATCCCCTCTTGCTCAGGCTCGCGTCCTTTATGTCTGCTATCAGCAGATATCACTCATGGTAAAAAGTCTCAAAGATACCTGGAACAAGCAAAAAATCGATCTTGAAGGTGAACTTAGCCAGGTTCTAGACTCTAATTTTGCCGATATATTCACAATGTTTGTCAATGACCGCTACTTTGCTGATGTCGAGGTGCCAATTCTCACCCAAGTTTGTTGTGATGCATTCGAAAAATTTATGAAGTCGCACAATGTTTCACTCGATCGCAGCTCTAGCAAATACTGGCGAGATTCGAGCCACGGCGCAGAAGATGGCGATGACCAAGAGGATGCGTCTACCATGGATCGACTAATGCGGGCAATGCGGTCATCCACGACATTGGCTCATACCAAGAGCTATCGCAGAACTACCGTTACTGAAGAGTCAATGCTACAGATGAGTGACTTGCAATTAGTGCTCTCCTCATTTGCCGAAACGGTTGGTCGCGTCCAAGTGCTGCGGCCTCGTGCTGAGGGAGTAGAGCATGGCAGTGCGTTATTTAATCTAATTATGGAAAACATTGGTGCAAGGTATATCAATGTCGCATTTGAAGATGCTATCGAGAAAACAAACCAAGATCATCGTGGCCCTCTTGACTGGCGCTTTCTCGATATTGTCCGTCGTGCTTCAAATTCTGTTCAGCTAGTATCTGCGTTTGTTAAATCAGTTCTTTTTGCAATGGTGCGTATTTCAGATGCTACTCTTGCTGAAATGGCTGATAACACCAATCAGTACGTATCTTCGACTCAAGAGCAGTGCTCGTATATCTTGGAGAGAGCGGCAGAGCTTTATGAAAACCGAGTGATTCACTGCTTTTCATCGCAAAAAAAACGGGATCTGGCCCCTAAAGATACTGATACCATTGAACTAGATAAACCTAGCAATACTGCTATCGAGATTATGAACTTGCTCGAGACGATATACGATGCCGTAAAGCAAGCATTGCATGGCCCCAATCTCGAGGCCTTTTTACATTCACTCTCGGTTACCCTGTATGATGCTCTCCTGAGCCACTTGAAGAAAAATCAGATCAACCCTACCGGTGCCCGCATTCTAGAAAACGACATTGCAGAGTACGAACAAATAATCATTAACGAATGGAAAGTGGATGCCTCTGATAGCTTTGCAACATTGCGGGCAATTGCAAAGATCTTCTCTGCTGACGCCAAAATGCTACCATCGCTACTCAAGGATACACGCTTACAACGGTTTAAGCCAAGCATGCTGCGAGAGTACGTGATGCTCCGACCAGACTTTTATTCGCGGAACTTGAATATGTTGTTTTTGGGCTACCGTACTTCCTATCTATATAACTAGACAAAGACAAATAAAAAAACTAAGAATCATAAACATCATTTTTTTCTTTTATTTCAGTTGTTGTCGAGGTCTGCGTAGATCCATCTACCAACGTACCATTGAGATACAAGGTAGGTACCCATAACCATGAGGATCTCGAGTCCAATTTTCTTGAATGAAAACCGGGGGGTTTTGATTTTCTTCTCCTTCATTTCGGCGAGCGGTAGTAGTGCGATCCAGTTCTGGTTAAGGTGGAATAAATAAACAAGAGAAGCAATTGCAGCAACTCCATAGTAGATCAGCGGTTTGAATGGGTGGCCCTGGAAACAAATAGATGTTTCGTAGCCCCCGTTGGGGTTGAGCGTGAGTAGCTGGATACCTGGAGCTGCGATTCCCATCGCCATGGACATGCTCTTGACGGTAAACTCATGAGCTTGGCGCTGGATTCCATTGACGGTATAGTTGTGTACTACGTGACACGCGTCGTGGTCGTCTCCGGAAAAAATCACCAGCGGCTGGACTGTCTCGAGAATCTGATGGCTAAGTTCGGGGGTGATTTGCGTAAGGTACTGTTTACCCTTTTGATAGGGCAAAGCGCGCTCACTCTCACGATAGCGACCACATCCTGCATCTTTGGGCCGATAAAGTGGTACGTGAGTACACAAAAAGTTTGGTTTTGAAGCGTCCTCAACGAGGTCAGCAATATTGCGCATAAACTGGAAAGGGGGCCCAAATATATTTTCATCTTCGGTATTCGACATGGAGATAGTATCTAGAAGAATCATATTATGGCCACCAATGTTGAGGACTTGAGATGTAGGGCCAAACCACGCCTTGAACCGGTCAAGGGCCTTGCGGACAATTGTATTGCCAAACCCAATGTCATGGTTACCAGGAAGGCTCAGAGCGGTTTTTTTATTGACTGGTTGGGGAAAAATTGTGTTAAACCGTTCGTATTCGATGAGCCAAGGTTTCAATTCCCATTCGCGACCGCCATCAAACAAATCACCGAGGAAAATCGTCGCGTCAGGGTCGAGGTTGTTTTGGATAAACCTCCAGTTCTTGGCCAAGTACCGGTCACTAAACCATTCGGTAAACTGTTGAAATAACCATGGTCTCCCGGGGTAAGTATGGCTGTCGACGAGCTGCGGATCGGCCACGAGGGCCACGCGAGCGCTCTCCGGCATGGTCCCGGGCCATTTACAGCGAGAGATTGATTTACGAGGAGAAATCCATTCGCAATAAACAACTAACATCAGCCATGCAACAAACAATGGCCACAATTTGGCCCTTGGCCGTCTCGGGGTCCAATCCATTTGCCTTGAACGCGTACTAAGCCTTGGGCTCAAAGACCACACTTTTTTTCCAGGGGTGGAGTTGCATGCGTGGGAGGAGGGAGAGTACGGTAAAAAACGATTTATTTGAGTATGATCTTGAATCATACGATCTTGATTGTCCCGTTGTAGTGATAAACCGCTCCAATACCGTCACCTGGACGCCCTATAGACCGGCACCGCGCAACCACCATCAGGCCACCGTCAGGGCTGCCCAACCACTGCTACCACCGCTGCAAGAGTCGGCTAAAAATGATCCACTAAATGCCGATTATTTCACGAATCACCATCGGCGTATGGAAAAAGAAGAGAAAAGAGAAATGGAATTCGATCGCCAACGGCTAATTAGCGGGGCATCCAAGATATTTGACCAACAACGGGCTCTCCAGGGACCATATTGGCAACGGGAGATTGGAAATATTGTAAAAATCGAGAATCCACATGATATTCATGAAATTCGTACAAAGAGAAAGCTTGCGCTCGAGGAAATTGGCCAGTTTGTGTTGCGATTTAATCAAATGGAGCAAGAGCGTAAAGTGAAGCAGCGTCGCTACACTGAACCAACAAGGAAAAAACCCTCCAAACCGGTGAAAAGAAAGTCAATGCATGTTTCTGCTCGACCACCACCGCCGCAAATGCCAACGATTGAGCCTAAAATATGGATTTCGATACCGATTTGTGCGTTTGGGTTTGCAATTGCTCAACCGCCGTCAAAACCGGGGATATTTAATCTGCCGAATTCTTGGAAACAACAGCGAATTGATGGACAATTGAGGATGAGGAGGCCCCGCATTGTCACTAGTGCCAGCTCGCCGCCGCCACGCCCGCCGCCACCGCTTGACAAGTCGTCGTCGTCGTCGTCGGACCCCGCTACTCCTCTTAATATCAGCTCTCTTTCGCATGGACATAAAAGCTAACGCGTTTGTTCAGCTTTACCTGGTACTAGAAATCGTTTCTTTTGCCATATGTAGCGTTTTCTGGTGCTTCACGTCCAGTTCAGACCTTATGGTCGAGTACCCCACACGACCGATAATTCAGCTCCTTTACGCGGTTAACATGCTCCCTGTCTTTGTTACTGTGGTAATTTGGGGTATAAAGAGTCATATTGCCGGCACTTTGGCCCTTCTTAGCGCTCTGTTTATGACAATTCGTGTATTTATCACTCAACAAGACGCGAAATTCTTGTCTGGCCAATGTGGCCTTATGAGTAACTTGTTTACATTGGCATTTATGGTTTATACAGCGTTTCACATGCCCCTTTCCTACCCTCAGAGAAGAAAATCCGTTGCAGTTATCTATGGTGTCTGCCAGCTGCTACTGATTCATTACCTTGGACGATACTTGCAAACCGGAAGTGATGCAGCAGTACGACTATTTCAAACGATTGGCATTATTTTGAACTTATATTATGCTTCGTTCGCCCTCGATGATTTCAAGGGCCAGTTTTCAATCGAGTGGGTGACCAACTATTCGGCTTAAATCTGCTGCTATCCCCCTGTACATAACGCTAAAAAGAAAACCTAGTCGATTATTCATATTAAATTAGACTACTCAATGTCTATAGACAATAATTCAAGATATCACGAGCTTAGACGGTAATATATTTGATTTATTCTTCATCATCCTCGTCATCCTCGTCATCATCAGTGCGGCGGTCGTAGAACTCGTCCAAAATCTTGGGGGAGATACGATTAAGAAGCTCCTTGGGATAAATGCGCAACAAGTTCCAGGCCAAATCGAGCGACTCGAAAATAGTACGATCCTCGTACTTGCCTTGAGTAACAAAGGTCTTTTCAAACTTATCGAGGAACTCAAGAGACAACTTATCCTCATTAGACAAAGCTTCTTCACCAACAACAGCCTTCATGGCAGCGGCATCACGACCAATAGCATATTTAGCGTACAATTGGTTAGAAACATCACCATGGTCTTTACGGGTCATGTTGTCACCAATGGCGGACTTCATAAGACGTGAGAGCGAAGGCAACACATTAATAGGAGGATAAATACCACGGTTAGACAGTTGACGGTCAATGAAGATTTGGCCCTCGGTAATGTAACCAGTAAGATCAGGAATAGGGTGGGTGATATCATCGTTAGGCATGGTCAAGATGGGGATCTGAGTAATAGAACCATTACGGCCCTCGACACGACCAGCACGCTCGTAGATAGTGGACAAATCGGTGTACATATAACCAGGGTAACCACGGCGACCGGGCACTTCCTCACGAGCAGCAGAGACCTCACGAAGGGCATCAGCATAACTGGACATATCGGTCAAAATAGTCAAAACGTGACGCTCAGTCTGGTATGCCAAGTACTCGGCGGTAGTCAAGGCCAAACGAGGAGTAATGATACGCTCGATAGTAGGGTCATTGGCCAAGTTCAAAAACAAAGTAGTACGTTCGAGCGAACCGTTCTCCTCGAAATCACGCTGGAAGAAGCGAGCAGTTTCAAGATTGGCACCCATTGCAGCGAAGACAATACTGAAATTCTCCTCGTGACCATCGTGAACATCCTTAGTAGGACGAACAAGCGAAGCTTGACGACAGATTTGAGCAGCAATTTCATTGTGAGGCAAACCTGAAGCAGAGAAAATAGGAATCTTTTGACCACGAGCAATTGAGTTCATGACATCAATAGTGGAAATACCAGTAGAGATCATTTCCTCAGGGTAGGTACGCATATAAGGGTTAATTGGTTGACCATTGATATCAAGGTAGTCCTCAGCCAACACACGAGGGCCGCTATCAATAGCAGTACCGTTACCGTTGAAAACACGACCCAACATATCCTCAGACACAGGCATCTTGAGACTTTCACCCGTGAACTCAACAGTGGTCTTTTTGACGTCAATACCGCTAGTACCTTGGAAAACCTGTACAATAGCACGGTCACCTTTAACTTCAAGTACTTGACCAGTACGTTTTGATCCATCAGGAAGCGTAAGAGTAACAATTTCCGAGAATTGCGGGTACTTGACCTTGTCGAGGATGACAAGGGGACCGTTAACAGCATTAATAGTGTTGTAGTCGAGCTCTGGCTTGACGCTAAAGTCCTGGGTAACGGCCTTTTTGTTGATGTCGTACAGTTCCTTATCGCTCAATGTCGCTGCCATGATGATTGGTGGATTGATGTGTAAGCCTTGACCGTTATCAACCCACGAGGGTGGGGTCTAAACAAGAGATTGGGAGGTTAGTTGGGAGTTCCGAGGAGCGGTGGCGCAGGGGGTTCCGCCGCGCCACAAATGGCGTGTACCCCCGCTTAGTCACCGGGAAAACGCTTTCGTGGTGCGCCCCCGCCATTACTATAAAATCGACACCTCTGACATATGAATCGGTTGGTGGCAGCTGGTACAGTGCTAATAGGATTTGTGTGCATTTTGTATTCTTATATACAACCGAATTCTAATGATTTGGGTTCTTCTGATTTAACTCTTTCAGATTTAACTTATTGGCCATCGATCCCTCTCAGGCCAAATAAAGATCGTACTCAAATTGGTAAGGAGAAGGCTTGCATCTATATGCTGGTGCGTAACTGGGAAGTGCACGAAGCGCTGGGGTCAATCCGACAATTAGAAGATAGATTCAACAAAAAATATAAGTATCCTTGGGTCTTTCTCAACGACGAACACTTCACCGAGGAATTTGAGGTTCTCACCTCGGGCATGGTGTCGGGTCATGCATACTATGGACATATCCCTGCAGGTAACTGGTCAGTACCGGATCACATTGACCAAGAAAAATTCGAGCAAAGCCTTGAAGAAGCAAAGAAAAACAATGTTATTTACGGCGATTCGATCTCGTATCACAATATGTGCCGATTCAACTCGGGCCAGTTCTTTAGGCACCCATTGCTTGACCCTTATGACTGGTACTGGCGAGTAGAACCAGGAGTTGAATTTTATTGTGACCAAAATTATGACCCATTTACGTTCCTCCGTGAAAACGATAAAGTTTATGGGTTTGTCATTACTATCACCGAGTACTTTGAAACAATCCCGACCCTGTGGCCAACCATCAAGAAATTCTTTAGCCTGCACCCAGAATACGTCGCCAAAGATTCATCAGTGCCGTTTATGGAAGACCGTCGCCGGTTGCGCCCCGATGATCATGTTATTGACGACCGAGAACAAGGGTTCAATGGATGTCATTTCTGGAGTAACTTTGAAATAGGAAACCTCAATTTCTGGAGATCACAACCATACCTGGATTATTTTAACTATTTGGACCAAACAGGTGGATTTTATTATGAACGATGGGGCGACGCTCCTGTTCATTCATGGGCCCTTGCTCATATGGTTAATAAATCACAGATCCATCATTTCAGTGATATTGGCTATTATCACGTACCATTTCACCGGTGCCCCCATGATGATGCATCATTTGTGTCTGGTCGTTGTCTTTGTCCCCAGTATAGAGCTGATGAAATCGATTTTCAGTCTTTTAGCTGCTTGCCCAAATGGTGGCATCACGCTGGTAGACCTACTTTGTTCAACTTTGCCCAGCAACAGAATACCGATTACTAGACGGCGGTTTGTTGGGGTTTATAAAAGAAATACATCAAAAGAATATATATATATTGCATGAATAGATTAAGGTTTTTTTTAAAAACATAACAGACAGAATTAATCCATCTTGCCGCTAAGAAGTGGTCCCTGACGAGAGCTGCGAGACCGCCAGTATCTGATAGCTCTCTTGAACAAGGGTCTGCCAAGGAAGAATGCAAGTGCAGCAAGAATGACACCACTTAGAGAAAGATGACGCTTCTGCATGGTAGCGATATTCTGTCCCAAATTGAAATCAGGTTTAAATACGACTTGAGGGTGGAACGGTTTGGGCAGCTTACGGAAATTTGACTGGAACTTCCTCGGCTTTTGGCTAGGATTCGCCTCGGTAAACAATTTACGCGCATCTCCAATGTCGTCCAAAGTTAGTTTTTCATCGCCAAGTTTGTCAACGTATTTGCCGTTATACCAGTCAATTACAACGATATCATCGACTTGATGGGCACTAGTATCGAGATAACGCGAAAACAATTTGTTCCAGTTCTCTTGAGTGATAAAGCCATATGAAGATTCGGCGATGTAGGGAGCATTAATAGGTGTGATTTGTACTGAGCGAGCAATCGACGCTTTCCCTTCCTTCCGGTACTTGTCGGCAAGGTCCGTTCTTTGATCTCTAAGAGCAGCCTGGTTCTGAGATTGTTTGATCATGTTTTCCTCGTGGCCCATTTTAGCCAGCTGGGTCATGTTTTCAAGCTTCTTGTCAAAGTCATCAACAATTTGAAGAACATGAGCACTAGCATGACGAGAAAGGGCCGGGACCTGAGAAGGGTCCAGCTCGATCGGCGATGAGAACCGGACAGTGTTTGCCCACTCGACGACTGCTTCAGTATCGCGGAGTTTTTTAGGGGTATTGGCATGTGGGAAAGAATAAAAGAAAAAGTCGAGTTCTTTGGTTGCTGGGTTGACCCATTTGCCGGCATAAACAAGCGTACTTCCCTGGTATTCAATTTTAGCCTCTTTACGAAGCTCGGGGTTTGAGCTATGGAAAATGGTACTCTTAAAGTTGGGGAACTTCAATGCTTGCTCAGAAAGCGAGCCCCAATCCTCATCAGTGATGGACTCATCATACAAGTAGACAAATGTACCAACGCCATCGCTCGATCCTACGTCGATAAGAGATGACAGCTCGGACGAATCCCTGACCTGCAAAATTTGGGCACCTGCTTGCAACTTGTCATACTTTTCAAATGCAGAAGCTTCAAAGGGGCCAACAAACATGTGCTTTGAATCCTTGAGGTAGAAAAAGATGGTGGGGTACGAGCTGATACCCTGTTCGAGGCAGAACTCAAAGTCTGTCTCGCAGCTGATCTGGCCAACGTTCATCCTATCAGCACTTGACACGGCGTACTTTTCCCATTCGGGTGCCATAGCTTGGCAGTGAGGGCATTGCGGGTGGAAGAACTTGATCATCCAGGGCTCGCCCGAGTTTTTAACCAGTTCGTCGTAGTTTTCACGAGTAATTGCAGTGGATTTACCGTCCGCATGAGTAACGGGAGGAATAGGATCGGTCCATACAAGGGGTGGCAGGTTCTGAGGAATAAAGTATGAAGCAGCCGCGGTGCTAGCTTCAGCAGTAGCAGCCGTGGTAGTGGTGAGTTGGGTTGCAGTAGCAGAGGCCGCGATGCTGCCGATAGTTGTAGTTTCAACGGCAGTTGACTCTGCAGAAATAGTTGTATTCACCTCCACAGATGCTTTGGCCTCTGCGGCGGCCATCACGGGCTCACCGTTAAAGTCATACACTGGCTCCATCTCATAGTTCTTTTTCAGCCACTTGTTTGTTCCTTTCCAGTTGAATTGACGCTCAGTAAACTCTTTATCTTGACAGCCATCCTGGTAAGCTCTTACAACGGGCCACATGGTAATCTCCTCAGTTTTGCATAAATCACCGTTTTCAATGCAGTTGATCTCTGCAAACTTGGCACCAGGGTGAGCAGCAGCAATTTTCTTCCAAATAGGAGCATACTCTTTACAGTGATGGCAGTATGGGGAAAAGAATTTGATAAAGTAGAGTCCAGGAGCGGACTCTTCAGAAAGAGTGTTTAAAACTTCAACAGTATTAACCGAGTTTGTGGGCGCAGGTGTGGATGCGGTAGATTTGTCATTTTCTTGCAATGAACTCGCTTCTGCGTAGGCAGCGACCATGGAAGCAGTAAGATCATAGGCCGACGTAGCTGAAGGCGGAGCAGTCGCTACCTCGGCCGTAACTGCAGTTGTTGCCGGCACGATTGGATCACCGACCCGTCCAGCAACCTTGACAGAGTGAACAGTATCTTGTTTACCAGCAATGGCAGCGGCGGCGGCACCGCTAGCGACACTTGGGGGAGTAAGGGCAATCGAATTATCAATCGTAGCGATAGAAACAGCAGAAGCAGAAGCAGCGTCCGCGGGCAATTCTCTGACGAATTTGACCAGCACATCGCTAGAGTCCATATTGACCTTTGTTTCGGCAAAGTATTCACCACTGCGGTAAACGCGCAGCGATGGCCAGCCGCGGATCTTTTGATCGGTACAGAAATCACCGTACCGGACGCAATCAACTTGTCCAAATTGCACATTGGCTTTCTCATTCTCCAGAGTGGTTACTGATTCCTGAAATACGGGCGCATACTTTGTGCAGCCTCCACAGTATGGAGAATAGAACTTGACGACCCAAGTACCGGGCATTCCGGCGGGACAGAAATTATCTGGTTCAAGATCAAATACTTCGGCTAAACAGCAGCCCAATAGCACTAGGATCAAGGGCCCTACGGATGCCAGTGATGCCAACATGACAAAGGGACCTGCGTGTCGCGTATTCACCTATATTGGCAAAAGTGGGGGCGGGGGTTAGTCCACCCGTACCAAACAAAGAGACAATAATTAATATAACTTATTCTACAATTTCTAGGCTATCCAAACCTTCTGAGGTGGTCAAGGAGCACCTGTAAATCCTCATCGTTCTTTTTGTACTGCAAGCTAGGAATCAAAGTCTTTGACTCTTCTGCATCGTCACAGATTAAATTACCGACTTGAGCAATCTCAAATGGATGCAAATCGCTATTTTCGGGTGCTTTAAGTAAATGCTCCACGGCACTAACCGTCTCTGCATCCTTGAATCGAGCAAATACCGATAGATACTCTTGAGTCTTGCGCAAAACCTCGTTACCACTACTGAAATCTTCTTCTTCATCATCTTCTGTCTTGATTTTGCCATCAGAGCTATTTCTTTGCGCTAAAGCGGCCGAAATTAGTAGCCGAGTCTCACTATTGTTGAGGGCAATCACGGTGTTTCCATCGGTATCGGTATGTGTAGTATCGAATTCCCGCCCAAAATACAGCTTACTCGCGTCTTCTTCTTCACGCTGCTGGTCCTGAGGGCGCTTTCTTTGCTCGAGGATCTCCGCAGCAGACGGCATTATATAGTAGGACGAGTCCCAAGCTTAGGTCAACAACCGGTTTTCTCGTCAGGCTTACTATGGGAATTTTTTGGGCAGAACAAACATCGGCTCCAGTTGAACCGCAACCACACAGTGAAACGTATTACGATTGGTTATGGGCCAACCCAGTCGCTCGCAAATATGACCCGACGATTCCTAAACCATCAAAGTGCCCCGTTGACCATACAAAGCTGATGAAAAAGAAAGGCCCCGAGTCGCCGCAAGTAGAATCGAAATGCCCCGTTGACCACACCAAGTTGAACCCCAATAATATGATGCCTGAGTTGTCGCAAAACCAGGCCCCAGGACAAAAGATCGCCCTGCCAACCGAACGGACGGTTTCGTCGATTCCAAAGGGCCAGACCGATACTAGCGGTAATTGGGAATACCCCAGTCCTCAACAGATGCTAAACGCTATGATTCGTAAATCGGGACCCCAGGGAATCGACGAAGATGCGGTTGAAAGCATGGTCGACGTACACAACTTCCTCAACGAAGGAGTATGGAACGAGGTGCTCGATTGGGAATCAAAGTATACTAATGAGACCCACATCGCCCCCCGTCTTCTTCAATTCCAGGGCCGTCCTCAGGAACGCAGTCCCCGTGCACAGATGATCCAATGGCTCGGCTACTGGTTCCCACAATCATGGGGCTGTCCTCCTCCATTCGATCGTCATGATTGGACGGTATTGAGAGCAGCTGATAATGGCGAATGGAAAAAAGTCCGCTATGTGATTGATTTTTACGAAGCTCCCGACGAAGGCGATATGCCTGCTTTTAGTGTTGATGTGCGTCCTGCTATTGATAGCTTTGAAAGCGTCAAAGACCGGGTGTTTAGAGCCACTGGACCAGTATGGAACAAAGCTATGGGCAAATAGTCGGTAATTATCCAACCTGAGCTTTATCTCCTATCCGGCCTTTTTTCTTTACTTTTGTCTTTGTGTCAGTGGAACCCTTGACGGTCTTTACCCTCTAAACGCTACTATCTTCATTGTTATCCCTTAGTATTGCTTGTTTTTCTGTATTCACTAGCTATTATTTTTAAACTTGTAGGAAAATAACCCCTCGCCAAACCCCCTCTGCCTTGTTGTGTTACTGGTGCTGCTGCAACTTGCCCAGACAACCTCCCAATCCCAATAGTCCTGGCCCTTGTACATTTGATCTGCATAATACGACCCCCAACCTAGCCGGCCAAGAAATAGCAAAACAAGAAAATTAGAGAGCAAAAAAACCTCGATATAGCTATAAGCATTTAAATGTATCCTAAATCTATTTAAAAACGAATCGCACCGCTATCAATTAGCGACTGGCTTCTCTCCCTCTGGGTAACACCAACTCACGGCAAAAACGCAGCAGACGCAACACCCAGACGCAACCCGCAATGTTCATCAGCATCGCCGTGCGCTATACGTGCGGGTGCAGGTGCGTGTATGTTCCAGGTTAAAAGAATACAAAGTAATATAGAAAATATGTACAAGGACAACCGGTCTCCACAGCCGATCAAGTAGGGGGAAATAAAACTAAAAACCCCATGGACGGAAATATACAATTACTAAACCGCCTCATACGGCACGTACTCAAGGGGGTTGGCAGCATAACACCATTATTGCCAAAATTGGTGGTGGCCCCCGGAATGATAGCTAGGGCTAGGGTTTACGAAGACCACCTCGACCTCGCCTTGACATTATACTCATTCACATTCGTTTTGACGGGGCCTGCTAATGTCCAACCAAAGTATAGTGGGTGTCCACTACCGTGTAGGTAAAAAAATCGGAGAGGGATCATTCGGTGTCATTTTTGAGGGAACAAACCTCTTGAACAACCATATGGTTGCGATTAAGTTCGAGCCGCGTAAAAGTGATGCTCCTCAACTTCGTGATGAACACCGTACCTACAAAATCCTTAGGGGATGTCCTGGTATACCAAATGCCTATTACTTTGGACAAGAAGGTCTTCATAATGTGCTTGTAATTGACCTGTTGGGTCCCAGCCTCGAGGACCTGTTTGAATGGTGTGGCCGCAAGTTTAGCGTGAAAACAGTGTTGCTGCTTGCTCGTCAAATGCTTACCCGAGTTCAGACCGTCCATGAAAATAATTTGATTTATCGCGATATCAAGCCAGATAATTTCCTCATTGGCCGTGCCAATACTCCCAATGCTAACACTGTTTACTTGGTTGATTTTGGAATGGCCAAACAATTTCAAGACCCAGTTAGTAAACAGCATATTCCCTATCGGGAGCGCAAAAGCCTCAGTGGTACTGCCCGTTATATGAGTATTAACACTCATTTGGGTCGCGAACAAAGCCGCCGTGATGACCTCGAAAGTCTTGGCCACGTTTTCTTGTACTTTTTACGCGGTTCTTTACCCTGGCAAGGACTCAGAGCCGCTACTAATAAGCAGAAATACGAACGCATTGCCGATAAAAAGCAATCAACACAAATCCGCGAGTTGTGCGATGGGTTCCCCCCACAACTCGAGACTTATATGAAGTATGTCAGAGGATTGGCCTTTGAGCAAACCCCAGACTATGATTATTTGCGGGACCTCATGTCTGAAGCCCTAGCACATATTGGTGAAGTCGACGACCAGAACTATGATTGGATGAAGCTTAATGGAGGCAAAGGCTGGGATTCCAGTAATAAAAAACCTAACTTGCATGGATATGGTTATCCCAACCCTCCAAACAATGCAGGTGCTCGCCAGATGCAACGGCAGCAGTCTCGCCGGGATCACCATGGAAAACCGATCCACCAGACTCCTAAACGCCACCATCAGACGGCAAATACTGCTAATGCAACCGCTCCTATCCAAGCTCGCCCCATTGAGCAGAGACCAGCACAACCAACCGCTACCAATACTGTCCCTTCACGGTCTCAACAACCGGCGGCTCCTCAAACCGGCGATGCAGCCCCGGAAAAATCAAACAAATTTGCGTCAATCTTTTGCTGCGCGTAAACATTGTAATATATATATAACATTTGGCTCCCTCGATCCACGCTTTGCTTTTATTCGCCAATGGCTGGCCAAAACTCGCCAACGCTTATTTTAGCTGTTGGCGGTCCTCTAAACATTATCGCTGGCTGGTCGTGACCCATTGTTTCCATTTTTATAAATAATATTAGGCATAATTCTACTTTAGTTCCCCAGAAGTGTTGACGAGCTGATAGCATGGGTTATAGCAGTCGTGGCCTACAATTGAGGCACAGATAGCAACAATAAAATCACTGTAGCCGTAACTATGAAAAATTTAATAATATAAACAGACAATTGTCACGCTGATTTACGACACTGGTGGGTATTATACCTTCCACCGATGGTTGGGAAATACTTTAAACGCTGATCGTTTCTAACGTTGAAATCACTACACAGTCGCCAAATAGACTACAAAAATATGTAATTCACCAAAAAATAATCTGGCACTTGCGGTCAAAAGATGACAAAAATGAAGACGACAGGAATCGAACCTGCAACCATTCGATCTGGAGTCGAAAGCTCTGCCATTGAGCCACGCCTTCGAATTGAAAATTTTTCTTTTTGGAGCTATACATTCTTCGTCCCGTCACGTGACTTTGTGATAAAAATAAAAAAAAAAAAAATGACAAATCTTTCGGAGGTCGAAAAATCGCAACGCGACCACGATCGTGGGCCCCCCCAGGGTGCTGAGCCGCCAGGAAATGCTCCATCCGGTCCTAAAGAAACACCTGTTAATTATTATCAGGTTAGTTTCCTTCAAGACGCGGCCCCCATTGCCCCACCAGAATCCTTGGTGGCCTTTGTTGAGCAAACCTTCCAACAGGTTTGCGGGTTCAGTGGTCTAACCCCTGATACCTTGCGCCCCTCTTTGCGCGTTATGAAGGACAGTAGAGGCGTCGTTCTCCTGATTTTAGCGAACCCTGTCGCTGAAAAAATCCCGCAAGTTTTCACAGTCTCAGGTGACCATCTTGGCCCAATCAAGGCTAAAATCTCTTCTCTAGGACTTATCCCCTCTATGGGTGCTCTAGTGGAGTTTCGCACTTCTTTCCTCAAAGATGAGTGCTTTATGCCCGGAGGCACTTCGCCCAGAGTGCCTTCACCTGTCGAGACCTACCTTTCGAAGATCGGCGGTGACCTCCTTGACTGGAAGCTCGAATCCGACGGCGAGACCACCCCATCTGGTGCACTACTCGGCAATGTGTACTGCATCTTTTCTGCCTTTGTCCGTAGTGGTGTGACCCTACACAAACTCCCTGTGGATTCATTCCACTTTGTTGGCCCTCTAAGGATCCCCCCCAATGTCTGTTCATACTGCAAAACCACGGGCCATACTCGTACTGGGTGCAAAGAGGCTCCTCCGTGCCAATTCTGCCTCAAGCAAGACCACATGGCCATCTTTTGTCCCCGTGCGACTGCTTCTCAGAAAGCGAAGCTCAAACACGGTAACCAAGGCCCTCAAAACTCAAATATTTTTCCTAAAAACACTCAAAAAAAAAAAGAAGAGCAAGAAAAAAATCATAAAAACAAAAAAAATAGTGTAGCTCCCTACAGCCTGGACCGTGTGAGAGCCTCGCAGGTTTCATCTGGGTCCCCCATTTTGCTGAGCTCGAAATTGGTCGGTGCCCCCGGTAGTGCAGAGGCAGAAGCAGCCAGGCTAGCACTCAAACAAGACAGACGCCAGGTCTCTCCCACCCCCCCTCTCGAATCTAAACACGCTGGTGCCCAAGCATCGGTGGAGCCTAGCGGCGAGTTGCCAACCCCGGCTTCAAGTGAGCCTAGTGCAACCAGTATCGCAGGCCAATCGACCCCGGCGACATCGTGCCAAGAGCCTGAACCCGAAATGATTGATCTTACGGAGGTAGAGAATTTAGAGGCAGATGAATCTATGGAAACGGAGGACGACAGTTGCCCAGACCCTTCCCTACCTCAAGATTTTCTAAAATCTTTGACATCTATTCCCCCTGTTTCAGCTCGCAAGCGCGCTTCTGAGATCGTTGGCATGAACCGCAATTTTCAGGTTCTAAAGGTTCCCTCACAGTCTATGAGAGGACGTGCACGTTCCCCCCGCCGGTCTCAATCCCCTGCTAAGACAGCTCCAGTGGATAACGCCAGCAACCATCCTCAGCAGAGTACTGCGCCTCCAGCAGCAGAAACGGTCGACCAAGCTCCCAATCCTCCTCCTTCTCCACCGCAACAGGAGAACCCTGAGTCCTCTCATGAAAGTAAGATTAATTAATCTAGGCCCGGCAGGCCTCACGGTTGACGTGGCTAATACTCTCAGCTCGGAAACCGCTGATTTTACTTTCCTTTCTGAATCGAAATGCCGCAATAAGGAACAACAAAAGGCTCTATCCCAGCACTGGTCATCACTAACTGGCTCGGATTCTTGGTTCCCGGTTCATTCACGTGCGGCTATCCTCACCAACTTCTCCAAATATTCCGAGGCCCCTATAACTCGCAAAGTTGTTGACCTCCCGAGCCCAATATGCTATTGGTGTGCAGCAATGTCGATGCAGGTACAAGCTAAGCTACCTATATTTCTTCTTGCGATTTATATGCCTCAGGATGATCATCCCGATAGCGTTTCTGTCCTCCAAAACCTCACACACTACCTTGTATCAGTACAGGACGACTACTCTGCCTTTTATATAGGTGGAGATTGGAATTGTGTGCTGGATCCGCATCTTGATGTGGCTATTGAAAGCCCGGACTCTCGCCTTACTCGCTCGTCTGCGGCTCTAAGTGATTTAGTCTCCGGCCTTGACATCATCGATGTTCAACGCCACCTGCATCCTCACCTACGGACGTTCACGAACTCAAGCCATAAAACCTCTAAAAGGCGGCTGGATAGGCTTTATGTCTCCTTGAGCGTTATACATCTTGCGTCAAAGGTTGGGCGCTCAACAGCCACTTACCCCCATTCACACTACTCGATGAGCTTCTCCTTCAAAGGCGACTGTGCTGCCTTGCCCAGAATAAGTAGAGGTCCAGGTATCTTTCGCTTGCCGTACGAAATTCTCGAAGATGCATCCTTCCGTCCTTTGATCTCGCGCTGTATCTCTGCGTCCTTCCTCAAGGCCATCAACAACCCGGATCCACTATCCCCTGATCATAGCATTCAAACCGTGGCAGAGTATGACCTATTCTGTTCTACTCTCTGTTCCGAGCTGCAATTACTGACTGCCTTTTGGCGGTATCGGATGCAGAATAGACCTTTCGAGAAGTCAGTGGCGGAATTTCGAGCGCTTTCCTTACAGGCTAACATGCCAGTACCAGCGAATCCGCACGACCTGGCTTTATTACAGCGTAGTGCGAAGGCGCGAAGTTCTAAAATGGCGATTCACAAAATCACGGTTGAAGGCACCCCAGTCACGAAACCCTTGGAAATGGTAGACCACCTGACTGCACATTTTTCTAAACTCTATGATGATTCGGCCGATGCCCCTTCTAATGATGATATGATGTCGTTCTTGCGTAAATCTATCCCAGGGTCCATGCCTTGCCTGTCGGAAACACAAAAGCAGGAAATGGCCGAACCATTCACAGTCGAAGATCTAGGCAAGGCAGCCAAGAAGTGCAACCGGAGATCAGCTCCTGGGTGCAATGGCTTACCCATGCCCTTTTATACCATTTTCAAAGATGAACTCATGCCGATACTGCTAATGTGGCTTGAGGCTGCTCGACGCGAGGGCCACTTTGGCGCTTCCGCTAATACACTGACTCGAGTTATCCCAAAGAAAGCGAAGGACTCGGCTATTTCTGCTTTACGCCCCTTGTCGCTTATGAACTGTGATCTGAAAATCGTCATGCAGGCCCTGAATACGCGTATGTTGCGAGTAAGCCAAGATCTGATCGCTCCGGACCAGACAGGCTTTCTGCCAGGTCGCACTATTATGCACAATATCGCCAATATCCAGGCTGCACTCCACCAAAAGGCTCTTCGTGACTCTGCTCGGCTACCTCATGGTACCAAGACAGTACACGTTAACCTATTGTCCCTCGACTTCGAGAAGGCTTACGATCGCCCTTCTCGTGCTTATCTTCTGAAAGTACTCCAACGTTTTGGCTTCCCAGAGGAGCTCCTGTCAATTATCTCTGCTGCTCTTTCACGTACTTTTGCCAAGGTCTTGGTGAACGGGTATGTGGGTCCGTCCTTTGAAATTAAAACAGGAGTACGCCAGGGCGACCCCCTAAGTCCACTGCTCTTTGCGCTGCTACTCGAACCGCTGCTGAACCAGCTATTGTATCTACCGGGCCAGCTGCGTTCCAATTACAAGTATGAGGATTCTCAGGCCTATGCCGATCGCTACAAATATCGGCATGGAGAGCCTAAACCTCCGGGCCTCCCTCCTCACCTACTTACACATGTGGCGTTCGCGGACGATATTATGGTCTTTATTACGAACGAGCGCGCGCTTATCCACGCCGAGAATATCCTCAAGCACTACTGCGCAGCGTCTCGGTCTAAGGTGAATCAGGCCAAATGTATGCTGATCAAGGATGGTGGAGATGACGCTCCCCTCTTCCGCCGCGGGCCGGCCGCGAGCTGCTTCCCAGACGTACCAGAGGTTTCCCTCGGGGACCCAGCCGCCAAAGTTCTCGGAGTTCGCTTGTCTCCTACTGGTGGGCAAGAACAATGGGATGAAATGATTGAGAGTTCTGCAACAATCCTCCAAGGACACTACTTCAAAGGTGTCCCGAGCGTGGTAGCAGCTAGCTTGATTAATACCTTTGTTCTCTCCCGTCCAGTGTACCTCAGTGCTTTTCACGCGCCGACCCAGCAGCAGGTAGCCAGGCTCATCGACATCGTTAAGTTGAAGATGCGCGCAGGGCGAAACCGATTGCCGATGGATTGGTCCCAAATTTGCCTCCCACGGCAACAAGGAGGTTATGGCCTCCAAGACCTCACGAAAGTTGTTCAGGCACGCCAAGCAGCCTTCTGGCACTGTACCCTAAGCGAGCTATCGTATGCACGGTCCCTGATCATGGGCTACATGCAGCAAAAGCTGCTTGACCTGGGCGACTCTATGCGTGAGCTACGCGATTTCAACAATGCCACACGATTTCCGCGACTATGGGGCGTAAACGAACTCAGACGCTTGCCC